>MU864079.1:0-35043 GCA_033296885.1 Triangularia verruculosa | reverse complement strand
GCCCCCCCCCCCCCCCCCCCCCCCCCCCCCCCCCCCCCCCCCCCCCCCCCCCCCCCCCCCCGAACGAGAAAACGAGAAACGAGAAACGAAGATGCATGTTTCACTGTGTAGAAAACGCTTCGTTGTGGTGGCGAAAAAGGGCGGCTCGGGTAGGGGACGAATATGTACTCTTTTTTATTGCTTTTCTCGGACAATTTTCTTTCTGGTGGCGGTTGGCGTTTGTGGTGGAATATGGCTTCTTGTCAAGAAGAGAAGCACAACGGCCAGTACACGCCCATTCTGCCCTTCTTTCTTTTCCCCCCGTTCCCGAAACGATATGGAAAGATAGGTAAGACGTGATGATGGATAACGGTGTGGAAGGGGAGATGGCAGGCTGTGACGAGCAATTGCGGCTTGCTTTGGGCATCAGAAACCAGGGGGGGGCAGGCTGGGGCGTGGCATGGACAGATTCGAGACATTCCGAACGTGGACGGCACGCGAGAAGAGATGGATCCACTGGCCATGCTTCGTAGGTGGGCGAAGCAAGGTATGTAGGTGGCAGGTAGGTACGTGGTAAGGTACCTAGCTGCTGACAGAACGAGAGAAGCGAGTGCTGCTGATGTGACGTGCTTTCTTTCTCTTCCCATGCTGCGTCCTGCGGGCTGATGAGGGGCGTCTTGATTCCTTCTGTTCCCTCCCCTCGCTTCCGCTGTCTCTTCTCTATTCGTTGCAACGGACCCCGACCCCCCTTTCACCCCGATAGCCATCTGCAGTTCTTGCAGAGGCGGCCCAATGAGTCGACCATGCCACACCGTAAACACATGCCAACCATTGACCCACCACTGCCATGCTTTTTTTTTTTTTTCCCTCGCTGGCTGGCTGGCTGGCTGGCTGCTTCCTCTCTCTTCCATGACGACCAAATCACGCACAGACTCCCGCTTTTAGGATGGATCATGCATATCGTTTTTTTCCTTTTCGTCTTGATGTTGTGTTAATGTCAAGGATCTGTCATTCTGTTCAGCGTGGCTCAATGTTTTTCGACAAGGTGTATTCACGCAGAACCCACAAAATGGCGACGGGCCTACATCGGTTAGCATTGTGGGAAGACTGCGAGCCGCAGTCTCCGGCAAAGGCGGAGTTGTCGTAAGAGGATATGCCCTATGGATGACGGATGGGATCCAGCTGCCAAGCTGTGGCATGTTCCACTTCCCACACGTGCCCCCGCGCTCGGCAACGGTACGACAAGTGAGTCTGGCTGATCGATGATGACGGACGACGGCCTTGAGAGACAGGTTGAGGTGTTGATGGCCTGGGCTTGGTGGCAAAAACGAAGGGAATGGACTTGCACGCTGGCATTACTTGCTTCGCTGGTGTTGTGTGTGGGTTTTTATATCCAGCAAGACTCCACTGTGAAGCAACATGGCCAGCACCAGAGCCCTAACTCTCTATGCACGTGGCCGCCGCTAAATGGACCCTGAGGCTTCTTGGTGAGTTCCTGTCGATGGCGGGTGTGGTGGGTGAGGTGTGGTGGGCGTCCAAGAGCATACACTACATACAGTCTTTTCCCACCCTCAGGCTGGGGGCATCAGGGGAGAGCATGAGCTCGGCCAGTCACAGAGAACTTGACAAAAAAGAAGCGTTGCTTATAATTGTGAAATCTTGTGTTTGGCGGCAATAGCGCGTCCTCTTTTTAAACGCCCATACCATGTGTTTTCTCACGCCGACCGTTTTCTTGGAGCTAGCTTGTGTCTCCAGCCCCACCGAGAGGAAGTTTAATAATGAAACAAGACAAGAATAGAAAGCGCCTTCTCCGGCCTCCATGGGTATCAAAGTCGTTACATATACGGACCGTCCCATGTCGCCACGTTTGCCTCGCACTCCCACTCCCACATCGTCCGTGTCCCCCATACCACTCATCCACCCACAGCCGTTTTCAGCCTTAGTGACGGTGTCAGCTCCCCCCGCACAATGTGAGAGGAGGGAGGAGGGAAGGGGGAGGGGAAGGGGGAGTCAGCAACTGCAGGTCAGCGGGTGGGCGGTGCCCCCTCATATAGCACCAGTCCTTCTTGGTGCCTTCCTGGACCACGGCATGATATCTTCTGAGGGTGTGGTGGCGGCCATGGTGGATCCTCCAGCGTTCGTGTGGTATCCCCTCGCTCAGCGCATGGCAGCTGCAGCATCGGCAAAGTTGCCGACAAGGGGTTCGGCTGCTCCTTCGAGTTTGATGGGTACAACGGCGTTTTGCTGCATCTCGATTGTGTCATCGTCAGGGGTGCCCCAGTCCACTCGTGCCACAGCGGCCAGATCGTCATGCGACGAAAGCTTGGAGAGGAGGTTATGATATCGAACCAGGTTGGTGTCGGGAACAGCGGCGGGATAAGCGTAGGGCATCTCGGGGCTGTCTGGTGCTGCCGAGGGAGAGGCTGTCCGCTGAGTGCTTGGCACAATATCGTAGATGTCAACCATGTTGCTGTTCATGCATCTGTCAGCTGCTTGTTCCATCGCCGGGGGAGGCTGGGGTGCGTACTCTGACGTGCGCGCAACCACCCTCTGCAGAGCCTCAATCTCTCTTTGAACCTCCTGTGGATCCTCCGGGCCCATCATCTGTTGCTGTTCGAAACTGCCATATTGGAGGTTGTTTGGGTCGTCGAATAGATGTTGGGCTTCGTCATCCTGTCCATCCAACAAGCGTCATGGTCAGCGCAAACCCAGGCTGGTCAAGACCATCGGAGATGGGCACCCACCTCATCGTAATCATCCCGTCGCCTGCTCCCCAGACAAGAAGCGCAATTGCCCATGGTGATATATAGTAAGATCTAGTCGTGTAACCGTTGAAAAGAGCGTAAAAGGTCAAAGTCGAGAAAATGAGTGAATTGAATTGGGTCGCTCGGGTGCCGTTTGGCGACAGAAACGGGAGGCTTAGTGTGGTCGGTTCATTAAGTGAGTGAATGGCCGTGTTTGGGGGAAGAGTAAGAAAATAGAATAGAATAGAATGGAGAATACAGAGTCAGAGTCAGAGTCAGAGTCAGAGTCAGAGACAACGTCGGGGTCAGAGTCGGCGTCGAATTCGCCGTCGCGGGTCGTCGTCGTCGCATTGTATCTGTCGAGCCTTTTTTTCCCCAAGTGACACCACGCGGCTAAATCTCGCCTTGGTTCATCCCTGCTTCCTCGGCTGACCCACACCAATCAAGTGTCCGCCTTGTGGGTCAAAGCGTCGTGCACAGACTCTCTTGTCAGCCGGCGGCCCCACTTAGGTTTGTCATCGTTGCTCCAGTGCCAGGTAAACATGCCCCTTTTACCCCTGAAACAGAAGCACACCACAAGATGAGGACCGTAATCGAATCCTCATCGAAAGAGCTGTGAAAAGAAGCATCTTTGGGAGCCATTTATCAAGCATTCCGCATTCCACAAGCTTCCCACAACACACAGCGACCACATGCATCTCTGCATTGATGAAGTGGGTTGTTCAGTTGGCACTGTAGATTGCATGCTTTTGTGAGGACCAATATACAACATTGAAGATTATCTATCATAAAAGTGGAATGCCCCAGCCTCCTTGTAGCTTTAGTCCCCAAACCAAAGCTGTGCTGGCAAATCCCTGCATGTCGTATTCTTTGCTAACCAGGGTCCCTTCATCAACCTTAAAACAACGACCTTTGACGGGGCGACATCAGTACGTCTGACAAGTTCAGCTAATCATATTTCAATCAATTGACTTTTAACTGGGGCGTATATCATGCTTTTGACTTCACAGAAGCGCGGATACCCCTAGTAAAAGCCCGTCTTCTTTTTCGTTTTCCTGGTCTGTAAGCCGACCATCAGAAACCTCATCACAATATCAAATCACCGATGCTGCAAGACAAACAGCTTTACTCAACTTCTCACCAATCCCACCATGTCGTTTTGGCGATCGGTGCGCCATGCCGTCCCGGATCGACGACTAGGTCTCGGTAAAATCAGCCACAAACCCAAAGCTGTGCAGCACAGACCCCCGGGTATCACGATAGCTCAGCCCAAGACGCAAGGGACGAGGGGATGGGGTCTTGGAGAGGACGATATATTTTGCAGTTCTTTCCTTCAGGCTTGAACAGAGAGTTCGGTCCCCTTCGGACTGTTCAAACATGCGAAGCAGTGACAATGTCTGATAAATCTCCAACATATCTTTTCCGCCCAGCGAGGCAGGCGACATTACCACCAGCACCTCCATCTACACGTACCTCAACATCGTCAACAATCTCTTCATCTTTTTCAGCGACCCGCACTGCTTCCTCTCTCCCAAGCAGCACCTCTCTGACCATTGAACGACGACAGGCAGCAGGGACCTGTCGCGCAGATGAGTCAACATGCCCGCAAGCGGGTTGGTGTTGTATGTCTTCCATGCTACCTAACACCCATTACGCTGCGATCGCTGACAAGAGACAATACCTATACAGGTAACAAAGATGAAGCGTGCTCTCTCGAAGGTGGTGCATTCTTTTGCTGTCCAATCGGCGCAGGAAAGGAAGGCTGTGTCAGAGTCTGTGCAGCTGGAGACTTCCAATGCGGTGGCACCACTTCCGATTCTACCGGTATATGTTGTGCAAATGGCCAAACATGCGTTGGCGGCGACACACCACTACCCTTCTGCGCCAACACTGGCACCAGCAGCTCGAAGCGAATGACAACCGCGCTCTCAACAAGCCAAACTAGCACATCCTCTGAAAGCCACTCCCACACCTCGACGATCACGAGCTCCCGCCACACTCTCACACTCAACCCCGACCCATTGCCTTCCACGACTACCATCACCTTTCCCGACACTTCCTCTCTTTCCGCGTCTCCCACCGAAACCCCCACACAAAGCCCCGGCAGGGGGCTCTCTATTCCAGCTCAAATAGCAGCCATCATCATCCCACTCGTCATCATAACCCTCATCGTTTCTTGCATCTTCCGCTGCCGCCGTAAGAAGAAACGTGGTACCCGGATTCAATCCACCGATTTCTCCACCGATTTCAGCGAGCAGAACAGCGCCAGCAGCAGAACAACCAGCACTGGAGCCCCGGCCAACGTTGCCGACGGGCTTTCGTTCTACAGCGCATATTCCTCCTACCCCAAGACCCCGCCTCCGCCACCACCGACGTTTTCTGCCGGCAGGATGCATGGACGTGACACGAAGGAAGAGGACGGAGAGGTGATGAGTCTGCATGAGAGGTATATGATGGAGAGTAGAATGTTTCAGACGCCGACGCCGCAGTCGCCGGTGGGGGGACCGGGAGTAGGTGGAGGCGTGGGTAGAGGGTTGTGAAAAAAATGCTCTTGTGGATAGGAAGTTGGTTGGATGTAATATTCTGTGAAAATGCGTATCAGATGTTTGTAGTAACAGCCAAGGAATCCCTTATGAAGTTCCAATGGGAAACGCAGACCAATGAATTCAAAGAAAGCGACAGCATGAAGCATTTGAATATAGTCCTTTTAATCCGAGGAGCCCAGAGAGTCATCGCGGGCCCATGCCGACTCGATCCCGTCCAAATTGCGCGAGATCGGATGCTTTCTTCCGGAAAAGCAGGAGGGGCGGTCGACGGAAGGCGCGAACATGATCGATGGAGGGCTGAGAGGCTGCAGAACCAGTGGGAGAGCGGTCAAGCTATCCTGATATTCTGCCTTCTTCTCACGAGATCTACGGGTTTGGGCCGAGTGAAATAACTTCTATTCATTTTCAATGGGCGCTATTGTCCTCTATTGTCCACAGCCAAAGCCATTGTTGTGCGCCCCCCACCTGCCAAATATTTGTTCTTGGTTTCCTGTCGCAAACCTTCTTTTTTTCCTCCAACTGTAACAACTTTCGACTCTTGTTGCAGCGCCCAAGAAGAACCTTGTCATTCCCGAAACTCAAGGTGAGTGGCGCAATATCTATGCTGATTCATGGCTACTCATCTCCTCTCCCGGCTAACAACACATGCTTCTCTCTAGTCTCGACCAATATGTCGTCGGTAAGACGTCGGAAGGCTGCGGCCAAGCGCAAGTCCACCGACGTACAGGTCATTGGTGGCGACGCTAAGCGCATCCGCACATCCACTGGTGCCCCCTCGGCTGTTCCCAACACAAGACTCGTTCATGTGCCCGTTGGGGATGGCATCAAAACCCTTCGTATGGCCGTTGATGGCGCTAATGACGTTCCCGACCCGTCCACACGAACCCTCTCCGCACTTGAGCGACTCCCCGGCGAGATCAGGAACATGGTCTACGCCTACTCCCTGGTGACCGATGAGAGCATCGTCCCTCGCATTTCGGGCCTTCCGCCAGGCACCGCACATCCCCCCAGAACCGGCATCCCAGCCGAGAGTCTCCTGGGACTAGCGCTAGGAACCAACAGATGCATCTCCCGGGAGGTTCTCAGCTACTTCTACGGAATGAACAAGTTCGCCCTGTCGCTCCCATACCACAAGCCCTGGCTGAATCGCATCACAAGGAGGAACTCGGCATGCATCCGAGCCGTCACCCTTCACTGCGAAGGCAACGACAGCCATAGTCGCACCTACTTGTTCGAAATGCAAAACACGGTCGGCAAGCGCTGTCCCAACCTCGAGACCATCGACTACAACTGCGAGTGGTTCATGCATAGCGACCAGAAGTTCCTTGAGAGGATGGTGGTTAATCACATGGCCAAGACTTGGAAGCAATTTCGTCGCCTGGAGACCATCAACATCCAACACTTTAACCTGCCGGCCCGCCTTAAGGAGAACTCGCCTGCCTGGCAACTTCTGACTAAGCTTTGCAAGCAGAGCACGGTGAGCGTCTTGATCACGCAGCGCCGAAGTCAACTTCTGGAAGACAAGGCCGTCTTTGAGTGGGACAAGGAGAAAGGCGTGGTGGCCAAGCACGTGGACGAAGAGAGGCGGGATTTATTGTCACGACGGTTCTGAGAAACATTGGCAGCGATTATTCCATTGTAGGCAGGCGTTTAGGACAGGGGATACCCATCAGCGGATAGTCATTAGGTGTTCAAGTAGGATAGATAGGTGTTGAATCATACTGGGAATGCTTTTTGTTGACGGTCTTTGAATACAACCCCAAAACGTATGTTTAATCCGGCTGATATCACACACGTGGAATTGACCCCCCCCCACCATGCCGTTGCGGGCCTTTCGCCTGTTCCTGGGAATGCGAGGAACAAGTTCTATTGAAAATCCGGACGCGATACCCCGATTGGCTCCCTAACCAACGCCCCTGTCAACGGCATGGGGCACCTGCGGGGAAACGGGGCCACTCCGGGACGTTGCGGCAGCGTTAGTCCAGTCTTGGGTAGTAGTTTCGGCATGGTTGGGTTGGTTCTTCAACACCATGCCGCCGTGCTGCAGGTAATGCTTTAGCAGGTTATGCTTTAGCTGGGATTGTTGCAGGAAATAAGAGCACGCAGGAGAGGGGAGATGGCTCCTATAAAGACCGACATCCTCCGGCCATGGATAGAAATGATGGTTCTCATCAGGCTTCTCTCTCCAGCCTGAACGTGTCGAAATGGTGGCAGTCAATCTCCGGACAACGGCTCTCACAGCTGCTTTGGCTGTTCTGGTCGACCAAACCACGGCAACATGTCCCTCCCGCTTCGCCTGGGAGAACAAGGTTCTGGCACAGCAGGCCATTGACAGCACCGACAACGCCGAGCTGTTCAGCTTCGGTCCTGTCGAAGGCACACCAGCCAATACCAAGATCATCGGTGGTCTCCCTCGACCGAGATGCAAAACCTTCCCTGGTGACACCCACTGGCCATCCAACTCGGTTTGGAATCTCTTCAACCAGACCCTAGGCGGCGCGCTCATCAAGACGGTTCCCCTTGCGGCTCCATGCTACAGCGACTGGCCTCAGTACGACGCCGCCCAGTGCGAATACGTCAAGACAAACTGGAACCAACCGCGGTTCCACGTTGATGATCCTACATCAGCCATGTTCCCGCTCTGGCAAGGCAAAACCTGTATGCCGTTGGACCACCCCAGCCAGATCTACGACAACTGCACCTTGGGAGGATATGCGTCGTATTCGGTTGCCGTTACCAACGTGTCCCAGATCCAGCTGGCCATCAACTTTGCTCGCGCCACCAACATTCGCTTGGTAGTGAAGAATACCGGCCACGACTTTGCCGACAAGTCCATGGGTGCTGGTTCGTTGTCGGTCTGGACACACAAGCTCAAGGACATCCAGTACATCCCCGACTACACCTGCAACGGACACTCCGGGCCAGCATTCAGGCTCGGATCCGGTGTGGAGACAGAGGAAGTCTACCAAGCTGCCGAGGCAAATAACGTTACCGTCGTTGGTGGAGAGTGCAGAACTGTGGGCATGGCGGGCGGGTATATTGCCGGCGGAGGTCACTCTCCCATGTCATCCCTCGTTGGCATGGGCGCCGACCAAGTTCTCTCCCTGGACGTTGTTCTGCCTAGTGGTCGGTTCGTCACTGCCAGCGAAACTTCCTACCCCGAGCTCTACTGGGCCTTGCGCGGAGGCGGTGGCAGCACCTATGGCGTGGTTACTTCGATAACGGTCAAAGCCTACCCCCAAATCCCCGTTTCCACGCTCGGTTTCCTCTTTGCTACGTCTCCGAATGTTACTGCCGACACATTCTGGGCTGGTGTCGAGGCATACACGACCTACTTCGACACGTTCAGCGCAGCCGGTGCCTACGGGTACTGGCTCATCGTCAACATCGGCCCCGGTCAGTTCTTCTTCAGCATGAACCCCTTGTGGGGAGGCAACATGACATTGTCCCAATTCCAACCTCTGATCCAACCCTTCCTCGACAACCTTGCCGGTCTCGGCATCCCAGTCGATCCAGTCTGGAATGAGTACCCCAGCTTATACCAAGCCCACTCTGGCACTTTCCCTCCCGAAAACGTCGGAGGTGCCGACAACCGCGCCGCCTCTCGACTGTTCCCCAGAGACAACTTCAACAACCCCGCCAAGAGAAACGAGACCATGGATGCTGTGCGGTACGCCGTCGAGTCAGGTGGCGTCGTGATCGGATACAATATCCGCGTGGCGCCCAACTCGGCCGTCAACCAGGCCAACAGCATCAACCCCGCCTGGAGAGAGACAACCGGGTTCTTCATTCTCGCGACCGCCTGGCCTGCTGACGCCAGCGCTGCCGCCATCCAAGCGCAGAGCAACATGCTGACCAACGACTGGATGGCCAGGTGGAGACAGGTGAGCCCGGGAGCGGGGAGCTATATGTCCGAGGGCGACATCAACGAGCCAGACTGGCAGCAGTCGTTCTATGGCTCGCACTATGCGAGACTGCTGCAGCTCAAGAAGAAGTATGACCCGACTGGCTTGTTTTATGCGCATACTGCCGTCGGAAGCGAGGACTGGGAGGTGGAGGGGCAGCTGCCGGGGCTTCCGACGCAGAATGGACGGTTGTGCAGGAAGCTCTGAGATATTTCTTCTGAATCAATTCGGTAACAAAGCCCTGTGAGTGGCAGGAGTTGGCCAAGCTGAATGTGAAATGTCTCTGATCTGCAGGATGTGTGTTACCCATACCTACCATGCCCTGGACAAAGAGCAAGAATACGGCCTCAGAAGGTACCTACCTCGTGAATAGACCTCGAAAGGTGTTAAAAGGGCTTTGGAAGATAGTCAGTGTACATTTTAAAGATGGTTAAAAGACCTTTTCTTCAACGACAAGGGTGTAATCCCAACTTACAGTACCAGATATTTCCGTCTAGGGCGCTGATCTCATGTACAAAGACCCCCTTCCGACACCTCGCTTGCATGTGGCAGAGCTAAAGCAGGGTGGTGTCAGCATCGGGCAGATGGTGCCCGAGTCGTGTGCTTGCCCTTGGCCTTACCGACAGTAAGATTGAGTTCCATCTAGCCATTTCTCTGCTCACAGTAAAGATGATGGTAAATGTTCGGTGGAGGGGGATAATTAGGAACCTAAAGTGAAAGGTGTAATGGTGTAATGGGGTAATGGTGTAATGGTGGAAGGGGATTAAAGCTGTGTATGTGCCGCTCAGGGTCTTGCTGAGACATGACGCAGATCCATGTCATACCGTCTGAACAGCCACCCACAACCAACCTCGATAAAACAACATGGGAACCCGTACCAAACCTCTTTGATCTCGATGTTACCTTATCTTTCAATGAGAAACCATAAGCATGCGGGCTCTTACAGTTCTTGTTGACCAGCTCGCGGTAGAGAAGCCCGACGATGTGTGGGCCAAATCCCCCATCATATCTTCCCAAGGGGCTGCCGGCTGGGAGGACATCACCTTCTCCCTCCTCAAAAATGCCGTCGACGCCACGGCAGACTTCATCATTCGGTACCTTGGTCCAGGAGCGCCCGACGAGGTGCTCGCATACATGGGTGTCAACGACGTCCGGTACCCGTTCGTCATCCTCGCCGCTCTCAAGGCAGGGTACAAACCCCTTTTACCTTCACCTCGAAATTCCAAAGAGGGAAATGTTACTCTCCTCGAAAAAACAAAATGTTCCAAGTTTCTTTGCTCAGGGGAGTTCTTCGCTCATATCGCCACACTGTCGGCATCCATGCCGAGCCTCTTAACCGTCCAGATCCCTTCGATTGACGAGCTCCTACAACCCTTCACTCCCACCCCAATGACTCCAGTTGGGCCCTCCAATATCGATGATCATGAGACTCTCATGATTCTGCACACCAGCGGTACAACTGGTCTTCCGAAGCCAATCCGCATCAAAGCCGGTGTTGCTCACACCTTTGAGTCCATCATTTCCATCCCCACACCTCCTGGCCGCACGAGTACTCATTGCTCACTCCTGCTGACAAGACTCGTCCTGTCCGTAACACCTTTTTTTCACGTCTTCGGCATCAACTTCCTGCTCCGCTCGCTCTACTACCAAAAGCCCATCGTCCTCCTCCCCGCTGACAAGCCCCCCACTGCCGAGCTCATCCTGGAATGCATCCTCAAAACCAAACCCAGCGCCCTGGCATCGGCCCCGTCCATGCTGGAGGATATCTGTCGCCTTCCCACCGGCCTCTCCGTCCTTTCTACGCTGGACTTTGTCTTCTACGGCGGAGCCCCGCTGGCAGAAGCGTGCGGTAACCAAATTTCTGATGTCACTTCCGTGTACAACGGTATCGGTTCCATCGAAGTCTTCTTCATGCCTACGCTGAGGCTGAAGAATCCCAAAGACTGGCAGTACTTCGAGTGGAACCTCGAGGCAGGTGTGGTGATGGAGCCAACGGAGGAGAACCCCCATCTGGCCGAGGCGGTGATCAAGCGACGCGCAGATGGCAAGTACCAGTTTGCCTTCTGGAACTTTCCCGAGCTTCGAGAGTGGCGGACGCATGATCTCTTTGAGCAACATCCCACCAAGAAGGGGCTGTGGAAGTTTGTTGGGAGGCTGGACGATATTATTGTGCTGAGCAACGGGGAGAAGGTCAACCCGGTGGCCTTTGAGAAGATTGTGGATGGCCACCCGTGGGTTCAGGGGGCGTTGATGCTTGGCGTGGGACACTTTCAGGCTGGGTTGTTGGTTGAGCCCTCAAAGGATCACCAGAGGGATGACGAGGACAAGTTCATTGACAAGATATGGCCGCTGATTGAGGAGGCCAACACGGAGTATCCTGCCTATGCGAGGGTGTGGAAGTCAAGCGTGATATTGACCAAGCCGGAGAAGCCGTTCAAACGGGCCTCGAAGGGGTCGACGATGAGGAGGGCGACGTACAAGTTGTATGAGGCCGAGATCGAAAAGCTCTACAAGGCGCAGGAGGCGACTGTCGAGGAACCCGCTTCGGCAGAGCAAAGCAGCGTCCCTGAAGTTCAAGAGCTTGTTCGGAAGGCGATTCGCTCCGTCCTCGGAAGTCGAGCGGCAAACCTGGCTGATGATGCCAACATCTTTCAGCTCGGAGCCGACTCGCTGCAGGCATTGCAACTCAGTCGCATCTTGACCTCGTCTCGGCTCAAATGCAACGCAAAAACGGTCTATGACAACCCAACCGTTACCCAGTTGGCCAAGGCAGTCAGTGGTGCCGAGGACCAGAATCCCGAGAATATCATCTCCCGCGAGGAGCGCATGTCAGCCATGATCTACCGCTACTCCCGCTTCCCCAAGCTTGCATCTCCACCTCACCTCCCAAGTCTCCCCCTGCGGCGTTCAACGTGCTCCTCATCGGCTCGACCGGCTCGTTGGGAAGCTACCTCCTCCGGGAACTCCTCGACACCTCAGAGATTTCCCAAATCTTTTGCCTCAACCGCTCCCTCGATGCCCATGAGCGTCAACAAAAGTCATTCGAAGCCCGCGGTCTTGGTACTATTCCACCCTCGCGAGTCCGCTTCTACACGGGCGAAACCTCGGCCCCCGATTTCGGCCTCGAGTTTCCTCACGACTTCGACTCTCTTCAACAGCAAACTGATATCGTCATCATCAACGCCTGGCCCGTCAACTTCAACAGCCCTCTCGAATCTTTTGAGCAGGTCATCGCCGGAACAAAACAATGTGCCGACTTCTCGTCGGGTTCCCCCCGTAAACCGCACATCGTCTTCGTTTCCTCCATCGCAAGCGTCCTCAACTCGCCAGCTGTGCGCCACGTCCCCGGAGATGGCGATGAGATCGTCATCGGCGAAGACTGGGACCCAGACAACAGTCTCCCCGCCAAGCAAGGCTACGGCGAGTCCAAGCACGTCGCCGCATCCATCCTCTCCAACGCCCTCCGGGCAGGGCACATCAACTCCGTCGCCGTCCTCCGAGTAGGCCAGCTAGCCGGAGCAGCCGAGAAATCCGGTGTCTGGAATCGTCAAGGTCTGTTTTTTTCTTTTCTCTTCCTCCTTTTCACCCATAAAATGATCTAATTAACAGATGACTCGCAGAATGGCTCCCCTCCCTCCTCAAAACCTCCACCACCCTCTCCCTGCTCCCCTCCACCCTCCCCTCCGCCATCGACTGGGTCCCCACCGACCTCGCCGCCCGTTACATCGTCCAGCTCTCCCTCTCCTCCTACCACCGCTCCACCACCCACGTCAAAACCTTCAACATCGTCAACCCCCACGTCGTCCCTTGGTCCTTCCTCGTGCCCGGCATCCAGGAGTTCTACTCCCCCGGCCGCAAGATCGAGACGATCCCCTACGCCGACTGGGTGGCCGAGCTCAAACGGATCAGTCCAACCGCGGCAGACGAGCAGATCGCCCAGATGCCGGCGTTGAAATTGCTTGATTTCTTCGAGGGGCTGAACGCGGCTGCTGCCGAAAGCGATACTGGGTCGCAGGCAGAAGTGCGGTTTGCGACGGGGCACGCGGTGGCGAAGAGCAAGGCGATGGCTGGGTTGGAGGGGATCAATGGCAGGATGATGAGGAAGTGGATGGACGAGTGGAGGTTTTGAGGCTGGCGGAGATCAACGCCTAGCACGTTGTAAACAAAAAAGAAAAAAATGGAGATCACCAACCGGGTCAACCACTGCAAAAGATGGTCGAGAGGTGTTGTGAGCTACCTAGTCAAAGGGCGTTGGAAACTCATCAACAAGGCATACCGACTATCTTGATAACACTCTTTGAACATCTTAAAAGGACCGGCTCTTACATCGCACTGTCTCTGTTTATAATCTCAGGTAGAGTGCAGTTAGTATCATCGAGACACTACAGGTAAGGTAGGGAGCCCTCTTAACAGCAAAGCTACCCCTTATTCAGCCCCTAAACCAGTACCTACTTAAACATAGTCCTAGACTCGACTGCCTCTTTGTTGCTTTGTTGATTTTGTGTCGAATTGCGATCTGGTGTTCCTTTGTGTTGGACATGAGCTCGGGCCCCAAGCCACACAACAGTCAACAACCATGGGGAGAGATTCCTGCAACAACTCCAACAAGAAACAACAAGGGCGTGTGGCTCAGTTGGTAGAGCGTTCGCTTAGCATACTCATCTGTATGCGAAAGGTCCTGGGTTCGATTCCCAGCTCGTCCAAGCCCAGATCATATGATCTGAACATACCTTTTGCTTGCCATATCCTTACTTACATCATTATATTTTGATGTTAAGCCTACTTCTTGTCTCATCTGCTCGGTGGGCGCATACATCTTCTCTGAACCGAACCCTGGGATAGAAGAGACCGCAGTCTTACTTTCAAAAAGACAGATACAAAGATTCAACATTTGATTCTCAACACAAATTCATGCCTGCTTGGCTGTACTTTTATATAACCCAGAGTGTCCACCGAACCTGTACGCCTGATAATCCTCTCCTTGTCCCATTTCATCAGGTCAGAAATTCATAGCACATTGTGCTGACGATGGAAACCATCACGAAAAAAAAACATCCACCCATACCAACGCTATGCATCAACGACCCATCACGCCGTCCACCAAAAGTTTCCACTCTAAGCGAGACCAGCCAACTGCAGCAGAGTCGGGTTGTTGCCGAACAAACCCTGGTTGAGCTTGTAGAGCCCCTGAACCAGGCGGCGAACTTGATCCCGAGTCTCGTCGTCAAGCTGATCTGCTGGAGGGCTGAGAACGGCCTCGAATACGGGGACCAGCTGGGCGGTAAGCCCCTGAATGGTGGGCTCATTGAGCTCGAACAGCTTGCTGATACACTGGTAGACGGGAGCGTTCTCCTCGTAGTCCTCCTTCAGGGGCAAGAGACCGACAAGGGCAGGAAGGACGTGGGGGAGAGGGACCTGGTCAGGATGGGCCATGATCATACGGCAGAGACAGCCGGCAGCATTGTCCTTGATGCGAGCCTCTGGGATCTGGAGCATGGGCTCGAGCTTCTGCAAGATGGTCTGGTAGTGGGGAAGGTAAACGTTGGAAGCCTTGGAGCTGAAGATGAGCTGGCCAACGGCGTACGCAGCGTTGCTCTTGGTCTCCTGGTCCGTGTCCGACAGGCGCTTGAGAAGGAGCTTCAGGAGCTTCTCGGTGTAGGGGGTGACAGTCTCACCCATATTGGCAGCGCACTCGGCAATGACGCCAACACCTGTGGACCTCTCAATGTTCTCAGACTCAGACCCGGCAAACTTGAGAATCGGCTTCTCAAAGATCTTCCAGAGCTCGTTGAAGTCGGGGCCGAGCGCAATGGCGAGGCCAATCACGACGTCAAGGGCCGTGTCAATAACAAGCCAGTCGTACTCGGATGAGCCCTCCACCTCTTGGTCCTCGTCCTCATCGCCAAGATCCTGTTGGCAAGGGTGCGAGCGGGTGATGATGCTACCAACGGCCGTGATGGCCTCGGTCAAGAAGGCATTGTCGGCAATGATGGCCGGTCCACAGGTCTTGAGGGTTGCGGCGATGTTGCGGTTGATGTCAGTAACGACAGACCTTGATCGGTATAAGTTAGCCTCGGACGTGAAACTCGAACTGCTAAAACATATAAAGTGATGAAAAATAATCAGGAGTAGATATTACGCGTTCTCAGCATCCGCATTAGATGCGTCTGAGTGAGCTGGGTTAAACGTAGCGTGGTCATCATGGAAGGAAATAGGCAGGTAAAGAGAGAAAGCACATACCGATCAGCTTCTTGTTGCCAGATGGCGCTGGTGGCCTTGGTGACAATCTCGCCGAGCTTGAGGATGGTCTGAGTGGGGGTCTGCTTCAAAGGAAGACCAGGTTCCCAGCTGCTGCCAGTCTCCTGCTCCATAAGCTGCCAAACCCGGGCGTACGCACGCCACAAGGTGGAAATAGCACCCTTGCGACAGCCCTCGTACGAGTGCTCGGCGAGAGGGGCAACCATCTCAACCGACTTCTCAAGATACTGAGCAATCTCAGCAGGACCGCATGCATGGGTGAGGATGTCGCCGAGGATCTCAATGGCGACCTCCTTCTCCAGGGCCTCGAGAGAGATACCAATCTCATCCCACTCATCATCGTCGTCGTCTTCCTCCATGAAGCTCTCTTCCTCATCAACATCCTTGATCTTGATCTTCTTGCCAGCCGTAATGATCTCGTCATTGGTGCCAACAATGCCCTTCTCTTCCTCGCTCAGCCTGAGGACCATCTCCTCCTCCTCCAACTGGAGGCTGTTGAAAAGAGCCTGGAAAACTTCTGGAAGGAAGTGCGCGAATTCCTTTTCGTACACCTTGGCGAGGCTGCTCCACAAGATGAAGCTGGATTCTCTCAGACGGGTATTGTCGAGGTTGAGAGCCTCGTGGCTGGAGGCCATGATGTCCACGACGTAGGGCTGGAAAGCCTCGGCTCCCACGGCAACGGCAATGCGGGCCATGGCATCGAGAACACCGCTGCGCACAGCCAAGTCATCCTCAGAGTCCTTGATCTGGAGGTAGGGGGCAAGAGCGCGGACAATAGTGTCGAAATAAGGCTTGAAATCGGTGCTCAGCGACTCGGCGATAGCACCAAGGGCACCAGAGGCGGCAATCTTGACCTTGTGGTTGTCGTGGTTGACGAGACCGCCAATGAGGTTGATAAGCTCACCGGCGTACTGCTTCATGAACTCCGACTCGAGAGCATCAGACATGGCGTCGAGAGCACCGCAAACTGACCGAATGATCTCGATGTTCTTCTTGGCCAGACCCTCATCGGCGGTTGGTGTGGTGGCAGCCTGCAGGTTCTTGACCAGGCCCGTCATGATGGCTTCGTTGAAGGGAGCGAGCTCCTCAGCGATCTCGTCAGCGAGATGGGCAAGGCCGATCAGAGCAGTGTGACGGACGCCGACATCGCTGTCGTTGAGAAGGGTGATGACCGAGGGCATGATAGACTTGATTTGAGAGGCGACGAAATCGGGAGAACCCTCAACCACATTGCCAAGGGCCAGGACACCGGCCTTTCTGTATCCAGCCTCGGCATGGCCGGCGAACAGCGGCAGGGCATCAAGGAGAGGCACAATGACCTGGCGGGGAGGGAGGTCACTGGAGAGCGAGTCGAGCAGGGACAGGGCGGACCGCGCAGGCGACATCTCATCCTCATCCTCGTCATCGTCGATCTCGGTGAGGATCAACAAGCTCTTCTGTGTAAGCTGCTCGCCCATTCCCTTCATGCCCTGAATCTTCATGCGGCGGTACCGAACTGTCTGGACGAGGAAGGAGATGGCTTGCGAACGAACGTCATCGTCGGCCTGCTTGTTGGCGGCCAGGTCGATCATAAACTGGACCAAGTCCTTGAGGTAGTTACCGAGCAAAGCAGACTCATAGGCCAGGAATTGCTGGAAGACCTCGAAGGCGTTGGTGGTCTTTTCGTCGTCCTGGGCGGTGACGGCGTCCTTGAGCACATCCACCATGGCGGGGATAAGGGTCTGAAGCTTGGCAACGTTCTCCTCGTCCTCGAGAGGCTCGAAGAGCATGAGCATAGCGCCGATCGACATCATGCTGTTGATGCGCACCTCGGCGCTGGCTGGGTCGCGCAGAGTCTGGCCGAACAGGTCGAGCAACTTGGCCATGTCGTCGCCAAAAGCGACGGGGTTCTCCTCGAGAACGCTCATGATGATAAAGGAGCCAATCTCGCGCTGTGAGACCTCGGCACTGGCACCCAAGTTGAGGAGAGAAGGCACCAAGTCGGGCCACTGACCATCCTCAAGGTCCAGGGCAGCGATGGCGGCAACCAGACGGGACTCGGCGTGGCGGGCCCTGGGGACCTGCTCTCTCATGACAGCCTGCACGAGGTGCTCGCGGACGGCGCCCTTCTGCTCATTGGCGACCTTCTCCCAGTGCTTGACCGCCAGGCGGGCGGCCTGGACGGAAGCAAGCTGTCTAACATTTGGGTCCTCGTGTGTCGCGACGATCTCGATCAGGAGCAGGAGCGACTGGGGGTTTGTGAAGTAGTTCTTTTGGAGCTCAGCCGTGACGGCCTTGACTCTCTGGGTATCGGCTGTTGAGCGAGCTTCTTGTTAGCAGTCGAACAAACACGAAGCTGTGTACCCGAGGGGAGGCAGCGGGGTAACACTTACGGACTTGCGACTCCACGAGGAGGTTCGCCAGTGTTTGCTTGTCCATGGTGCAGCCAGGCAGTGACAAACAAAACAAGAAAGGGAAATGCAAGGGAAATGGGTATCAAGAAAACAGAAGGAGGGCGAAGGGGAATAAAAAGAAAAGGGACGATGGCAGTGAATGGCTTTTTTGGGAAGGAGGAGGGAAGGTCCTGGGCCACCACCGACGACGAAAAAAAAAAATCAGATTTTCTACTATTTTCAGTGTGGAACTGATAAGAGATTGCTTAGCGCGGGAGCATCGAGTGCGGGGCAGCCCAGGCACCGCGAAAGAGGGGTCCAAACTTTTTTCAGGGAGTGCGGGGGTACTGTTATATGCGTCTGCTTTCTTCGATATCGATCGGAACATCCGAGTCCTGTTTGGCAGCAGCATTCATTGATTTGGATCCTTCCATCTCGAGACTTTTCACCTCAGGGTATTCCTGTCTTTCAGTTACGTCGAGTAGTGCGCAGCGACTCTGTGGCTGCCTGCTCGCTCGCTCAGCCCCTCTTATCCTCATCCGTCGCTGATAAGATTGGCAGAAACCGAGCTTGAGTGAGACGTTGAGCCAAGTGCTTCACCGCCTTGCAGCTGTCCCAGTCCGTCTCTTGTTGCCCACTGCTTTTGTCTCACGCTTTCCAGAAGCTGGGTAGGCCATATACTTGGCAATTCGAGATGGAGAAAACAATCGTATCATTCCGCGACTCTATACCGAAAAAGATCAACGCCCTCTACCGAAAGAAACAAAGGAAAAATTCCAACTTGGCCCAGAGGATAACACATGCAAGTCAATCTTCTTCACCGGACTGAAGTCGAATATCGCCCAAAATCGCCGCCTGCAACCCCCTGATATGCGGTCTTGCCCCCGGCCACCATGGGAATCCCCTCGGCTCGGCTCCCCAACGTCTCTTCATCTGTCGTCTGCCAGACCTGCTTGTATCCCACCAGAACATCACCAGGAAACTTCCACAAAAACACAACTCCGACCAAGAACATCAGCGCTCCATCGAGGGCCAGCAAAAAGACTTCCTTCTGCATCAAGATGCTTTGTTTTCCTGCCCCGAACTCGATCATTCTGAAGATGGATCTGACCATGATCAGCACCGAGCTGATGTAGAGCGCCAAAATCAATTGCCTCCACGGCGCCTCCACCCTAAAGCTCCTCTCGGTTGGCCGCTTCAAGATTCTTATGTGGAAGATGATGGTCGTGACGATGAACATGCCGAAGAAAACGATCTGAACCGCAAGACCGCCGAGTACAATCCCTTCAGCTCGCTTCATGGCATCCGGGTCCTTGGCCTGCGCCATCATTCCTCCACCTACGCATCGCCATTTGTTAGCTTGTAACCTCCATGAGCCAGGATACCACACACGACCCGCAACATACCAGCGCTTTGTGTCATGAAACTCAACACATCTCCCACGACAAATATCTTGGTCAACCAGTTTGTCCGCACAATCGCATACTCGTGTGCATCCAGCAGTCTGATCAATCTCCCAAGAACCATATAGATGGACGCCGCCATCAGCGCCGGCGCGAGTAGAATGCAGAGCGTTTGTATCAAGAACGGGGTGAGCGTGAAATGCGGAGCTTCGTTGACGGCCACGCATCGGGCGGCGTACCCTACTGCTTCAACTGTTCTTCGAATAAGCACATGCGCCTGGTAAAACAATGCCGGGCCTTGTGTGAGACAGTAGTACGGATCGGACTTACACAAACAGGCTATTGCGAAAGCAAGGAAGTACCATGTCCTCTTGCGAATCAAGAGGTAGAACTGGCCGATGGTGACGAGCGAGAATAGGACGGCGAGTACGGCATTGGCTGGTAAGTTGGGGTCGTAGTCGTACAACCTGTACTCTGGAACTTGCCCTCCAGCTTCCTCGGCCATGCTTCCGGCGGAATTGCGTCGAAGAGAGCGAGGAGTGGTTGTCGTAACACTTCCGACCAAGGGAATTTGGGGGGGGGCTTGTGCTGGAATCAAACTGCTACTGATGTCGATTCCCAGAAGTGACAGAATTATCAGGCGAAGAGGATCAAGGATGCCGAATGTTTTGAATCTAAGAGATTTTGAGATATGAAAACATAATGGGCTCTCAAGACCAGTCTTGGGCCGGTGTATATATTCTGGGTTCTTGCCCATCCCCCACCCATGTACGCGCATCCTCCACCGTCTTGCATGACAGAAACCAGCCAGGCTGTGGGTTACGTGTCCACGTATTGCTGTATTCCAATGCAAACAGCCCTCAACATAGCCACCTTCAAAATGCGGAATCGATAACCGAATCAACCAGGTTTGGGGGCCCCTCAACCGTTATACGCGTATAGAAAGTTGTGGGTAGGTTGGGTAACGACCAGGAACTGGGATCACCTTATCGGGGGCACTTTCCCATCTTATGGTTTACCGACAGCTCGGAATGGACCAAAGAGACGCGTTCCGGACGTTGGATCGCGGATGCAACCGCATGGTGAATGCTTGCTTTGACGCATCTCATTTGGTGTTGTGCTCAGCCTGATGTGGGTCAAGGGGACATAAAGGGGGGCGCAGCCCCTGCACCAACAAAATGCTTGCACGCACGGATTTGGTTATACGCGTATCCGTATCCATCGTCCCCTAGTGCATACATATTCAGCCCTATCGCCTCATCACGTCCCCGTCTTTCCTTCCCCTTCAACATCACGGCACCACCACCGCCATCATCACCCCGTCCAAAGCGCACGCCCTACATCAGCACGGTCGGCATGTTGCCGCTGGTATTTACAGCCAGGTCACACAACCTTTACCAAACTGCTATTAATTCAAGCTATTGCCACCGCAGCGCTCATCCTGTTCAACTTTGGCGAGGTAATATGGCTCAACTTGAAGCTGTGGATACCTACCTAGGTAAGGTAGTTGAAGCCGTGGCAACATGAAGGTGATGCAATCTCCGCAACTTGATGACAATGAACCTTGCTCAGTTAACCAACTAGATACCTATCTAGGTAGCCTTCATTTCAAGACTTGACTGTCTCCCCTTTACAACAAAATTCGCCAAAAATGAAGCAGCCAGCTGCTCTATCCCCAATAGCCAGTCACCAAGATACTGCTGCATGTGCTCTCGTCGCCAGAGTTGTCATCCTCCTGGATGTCAAGCTCCGTTCGTCGTGGGCTCTGCTGGAGTGCCGGGTGCTGGAGTGCCGGGCGGGCCGGGAGGGGACGGGCTGGGTGAAGGAGCACCCTCCCGGGTCCCGTCTGGAACTGGCCCGGTGCCATTAGGAGTCGAATCGGACATGATCCAAGTTGCAGCTCTGGTTAGGTGCCTCCGAATACTCTGTATATCTTCGTGACGGTAGCGGGCTGCTGAGGACATGAAGAAAAAGAGCTTACCCAGGTAGGTGTTCTGTGGTATTGGTTTTGTTGATAAAATATTTGCTTTAGGGTATGAGGAAGGTTTTCTTGCTGTTGAGAATGGAATTCGCAGGACCAGCAAGCCCAGGGCACCCAAGACACAGACATATATACATACCTATAGCCGTGTCGGTGGAACCGAAGTTGAACACCCTATGACACCCGCCACCAACTGCGTTCAAGCCACTCAGTATGGCCGGTCAGTATCAGTGTAACCAAGTTCAGACATACGGTGAGAATGCAAGGCAGGCGTTTGTGTCAGAAATTGAGATGTGGTCTGGAGGAGCGGAGCGAGAATACAGGTCGCGTATCGAGGCAGTCACTTGCGGAAACTCTCAATCAGACGAGTGCTGCCACAAGACTCGATCTACGTATGTGTTTGACACGGTGGCGCAAACGCAAAGATAACATGGTACCTATACACAAGGGATGGGATGACAAAGCCTGTGAGCTTCAAAACGCTTCTTGCTGGCTACCTACCTACGACATCTATTTCAGGCTACTAATACACACTATTCTCCCTTCACCATGGAAAACTATGTGTCCTCCAAGCTCTGTATGTGTGAATTGCGAGGCGTGGTCTCCTTTGCCGCGAGTTTCTGGCAGCAGTCGGCATGGTACCTCAGTTCCGCTTGGGCCAACGCTACCTACCTAGGTGTTAAAAAGAACGACCTGTACGGTAATATCATCTCGTCTGCGCCGGGCATTTGGAGCGGTAAAAGCTAGCCGTCCTGCTACCAGCTCGCGATGGTTTCCACCAACGGCATTGCGCATCAAGTGCACGGCGATATTCTTGTCCTCGACTGTTGTTCTCCCCTCCACATCCCTCCACCGCACTCCCTTCTCGAAGTGGCTAAAGTCAAACGGCTCGTAGGTCGGCTGTAAAGTGGTGCTGGCTCTCCTTCTATCACTCACCGCCTGCATGGTATCCAACCATTGGCCGGTGAGGTCAACAGCCTGCTTGGTAGAAACATAGTACCAAAAGCCGTCTGTTGCCATGATCAAAAAAGAGGGTTTGCTTCGATCAACCTTGATAGATGTCACAACAGGCTCAGCTGTCAGGTACGGCGGCGTTTTGAACTCGTACCTTGGCGTCAGGGGTGAGTCGCCGTAGAACCTCTTCGAAAATTCCCGTTGTAGTTCCAGCGGCCACTTCCACCGGGCATCACCAAACACGCGCGTCGCCATCATGCCGAGAACTCGCCCGCCTTCAACCACCTTCTCTTCGCCGGGGTGTTCCTTTCTTATCCTCTCGGCCTCTTCCTCATTCTTTCCCTCCTGGTCCTTCGTTATGAACATCATCTCCCACTGCCCCTCTTCGCCCTGTTGCGCGAGCACGGCTCTTGAGTCACCAGTACAAGCCACGTGCAGTGTGCTTGTGGCAGGGTCGAAGATTGAAAGCAACGCACATGAACCAGCATAGGCGACGGCCAATTTCTTCACCTTGTCCTGCAGCGGTTCCTTGCTTTCAGCAACATCCGCAGCTGTCTTGAGTATCGCGTCATCAAGGCTCAAGAATCCCTTTTTGACGGCAGACTGAACCATTTCGTCGGGGACGACTTTCTGCGCAGCGGTGTTGGGCTTGGCTTGACCAAGGAAACGCCGGACAAACGACAGGAGTTGCTTCTCGAGCAAATCTGCTGTCACCCAGCCCGAGTGCCCATCAAAGACGCCCCAGGCCATCCACTCACTGCCGTCGTCCCATGGCGAGGGGAAGCTGCCGTGAGTGGCGCGGTCTTCGCATGGATTATTGGCAGCCAGCTGAGCACCGTCGTACCTGCTGACTCCGGGCACGCCTCGGATCCGAAACGAATATGAGTTTTTGGATAGAATTTGTGTCACTTCTTCTTGGGAGGGGCCAGTCTCAACGACAAAACGCTCGGCTGGAATATTGCTGTAGCGGGGGGCCTCGTCACTAGGCGTCAGCAACCACCAAAGGCATGGCGCGCTGACTATGCCGGCAGCCGCAGTGAGCCTTGCTGCTTTGCTAGAACTGGAAACGGTGGGCTTTGGGGAGCTATTGGCGTGGGAGATGGTTCTGACCTGTCTGCGTGAGACAGAGTTGGACATCACGCGACCAAGGCCCGGCCGAGCCACCCGGAGAAGCGACATGTGGCAGGACGGGAATGGCGAGTTTGATTTTGGTTTCGAAGTGTGTTTCTGGACGCGGGTGCGAGATGATGTCTCTCAAAAGTTGTGATTCAAAAGAGAGAGCATTGAGGCCAGATATGGAAGGCGGGGAGAGGTCATCACGTGTACCTTGCTTTCCGTGTCACAACACACCGTGCAGCTGTACCCATCCGATGGTATCGTGTGATCAATTCCTCGATTAGTCAAGCACCCTGTCCAGGACACAGAGGACACACACTGAGCGACGGCCCTGAGTGCATCCATATCGCTCTGAGTGATAGGGCAAACTCTAACCTCTGCAGACTCGACGTCGCCGGCCCCAGCCGCTGCGTGACGGCGATTCTTTAGAAACTCGACCGTAGTCGCCTTTGCCTCCATTTCGTATGCTAGGTAACAACATTTGCAACTCTTGAACCGATATGACTGGCCCGGAGTTAGACTAGAGGCTCGCGTTTATGTTCGGTGAGAATCTTCACAGGGGGCGGCGACTCTAAGCCCAACAGAGTCTGCATGTCTTGAATCCCTAGAAGTGATTGATGTAAGGTGATGTGCATTCCCCGCTCTGAGCTTCCGATGGCAGCTTGCGTAAAGTCCGGACATCCTCCGCAAGGCATTCCCTAGCCCGAATAGCTCCGCATCTTTTCTCACTTTACACCAAATCAAGAAGCAAATATGTTCTACCAGCCAGGTAAAACAAAGCACAACCTCCCGTTTGACCCTTTTAAGGCGTGTGTTGTGCCTCGCCCGATAGGATGGATATCGACCACCTCTCTTCCTCGGCCGGGCTCCCCATCCGCACCCCCGATCCATAACCTGGCGCCCTTCAGTCAGTTTACCAACCTCAGCTTTGACCCCCCGTATGTCATGTTTGCAGCCAACCAAACACCCGAAGGCTCCAAGAAAGACACTGTGCGCAACGTGGACTCGACCGGCAAGTTTGTATGGAACCTGGCGACATGGGACCTCAGAGACAAAGTCAACGCTTCTGCTCAGCAGCTGCCTTTTGAAGTGGACGAGTTTCACCATGTGGGGTTATCAAAGGACTTCAGCTCGTGCCTGCCGGGTGACGACACGAACCCGGTCCCGATGGTGAGAGAAAGTCCAGTCAAGTTTGAATGCAGTTACCACTCGACCTTGCGACTGCCGGGAGGATCGGCTATGGGTGGCGTGGATCTGGTGATCGGACGGGTTGAAGGGGTGCACATTGCAGACTGGGCCTTGTCAGAGGAGGGGAAGCTCGATATTGGCAAGACGAAGCCAATTGCGAGGTGTGGGTATTACGAGTATGTCGTACTGGACAAGACCTTTGAGATGGTCATTCCAGGAGGGGACAAGGCGATATTGGCGGGGTTGGAGGGGAACGCCGAGCAGGTACAGAGGAGTGATACTACATAGAAGGATGGAATCTTTCGACTGCCGAGATGCCGAGTCGGCCCCGGCTCCGACACCGGCCGGCACCTTGGCTCCACTCACCCGTTCCACTGTCAGCGGCCGCCAATGGATAGGTTGTTTGGCAACAACGAGTCAACGACCCCTCACTCGCATTCCTACCTTGACCAATGCTCCCGTTTCCCTTGCGCCAAAGCCTCTCCATCTTCAGATCATTCTCCCCAGCAGCATCTACCACCGTAGCAACCATGAAGCTCCTATACCCAACCTCCTTGGCCCTCGACTCGGCCAAAATCACCGGCTTCCCCACCCTCACCCTTCACGCCTACGATGCCAAGTCCCCCACATTACCCTCTGAGCACCACGACGCCCATGTCCTAGTCACCTGGGCCAACTCCAAAGACAACCTCAAATACGCCGTCGAGAACCTCAACAATCTGAAATGGATCCAGTCACTCGCCGCCGGCCCCAACGATGTCCTTTCGGCTGGGTTTGACGCCTCCAAGGTCAAGATCACCACCGGATCCGGGTTGCATGACAAGACCGTCGCCGAGCACGCCTTGGGCTTGCTTCTTAATGCCGCGAGGAGGTTCTATGAGATGAGGGATTACCAGTTGCAAGGGAAATGGCCCGGTCATCTTGGCGGTCCCCAGCCTGATCGGGAGAAGGGAACCTTCAGGACGTTGAGAGATGCGAGGGTGACGATTTGGGGGTTCGGCAACATTGCCAAGTCTCTTGCGCCGCACTTGTTGTCTTTGGGCGCATCGGTCAAGGGTTTGGCGAGGAGCAAGGGGGTGAGGGATGGCATTGAGGTGTTTGGTGAGGAGTCTCTGGAGGAAGTTCTGAAGGAGACGGACGCCTTGGTGATGATTCTGCCAGGAGATGCGTCGACGAAGCATGCGCTCAATAAGGAGAGGCTGGCGTACTTGCCAAAGCATGCGTGGGTGGTCAATGTGGGGAGAGGGACGTCGGTTGATGAGGATGCACTGTTTGATGCCTTGGAGGAGGAGAGAATCGGGGGAGCGGCGTTGGATGTGTTCGAAACGGAGCCTTTGCCCGAGGGAAACAAATTGTATGGCGCCCAAAATTTGATTCTCTCGCCGCACGCTGCCGGGGGACGGCCACAGGGTGCTGAAGAGTTGATTGTAGAAAACCTAAGGAAGTTCTTGGGTGGCCAAGAGCTGAAGAACATCATTTGATGCCACAGAGGCCTCCATTTCAATTACACGATACGATACCTTAAAGAACTTGTAGTAGAATAACGGGTCCTTACAACCACAGCTCAATTGAGGTCATGTCTTGGTTTGTCCGCGTTCTTTGGCCCCCCCCAAAAAAGGGTATGACCACATCGCAGCCTGATTTCCAAACAAATCCAACGGTATATTTGCACGCGTCTAGATGGCGGAACATGGCTCTCGTGGCCGTCACCCTTCTTGAACCACTTTGGAATTTGATCTCTGCCTCGCTCAGACCATCCCCTTCACGCGGTCTGTTGGTAATCAAGTTGCGGCGGCTCAGCTGGAGGTCAGGCGCTCATACAGTCTTTTTGGTGGTGTTGATGCTCACATTCTATCGTCTTACCTACATAAGATCCCTGCATCAATCTCGACCAACACCCCCCTAGTAACGCTACCGGCTTAAGCGATTCGGCCGATTTCTTATGTCACCAGAGACCCCTTTCTCGTAAAGACCAGGGTCTAGAGCCTCGGAAGGAATCGCCCAACCAACCTGGGTTGCATTATGACATGGCCCACTTACCTAATCTTCAACAGTCCCAAGGCCATTCAGCAACAATGTGGATGCGTGTATCCTAACTTGGAAACCCACCGTCGGTGTAGCAAGGACTACCGATACATTCCCAACATAGTAGGGGCAGCACCATGCTTGGACGAATCTCGGAGAGGTCGTCTCCCACGTGCAAGACACATGTTCCCTACCTTAGCTAGGCGGGTAGCATGCAAGGCACACGAAACTGAGGTGATATCTAGAGTACCTTACGACTTACCATCTACAGTTCAATTATTGAGGTCTTGCGACTTCGAATGTCTGCCTTGATCAGTCATTTATCGCACGAGGGGGGTGTGATCCGCGCAGTTCGGCCGAAATGCCTACCGCCGTGCATCAATAGTAGACCGTGTGTCGAGAATACCTAGAAGGGGTCACCGAATCGTACATAGCCCCTAAATGGAGCAGAATGATGGAGACTGAAGGCATCACGGAGCTTATCGCCGGGGAGGCATTCTACCGGAATGAGTCCACTGAGCTTTACGATAGGTAGCACTCGGTGAGCACTCGGTCTCGAAGGCAAGAGTTGTTAGGTATATAAACCGTCATGTCTTTTGTTTTAATCAGCTTCATAGGTAGGTATCCTTCAACTTATTTCTCTACCTACTCACCAGACCTTGATATAGAGCTATCAATCTCTCCTCACCATGTTGGCTTCTTCGATATGGTGGTCTCTCCTTCTTGTCAGGTGTGCCACTGCGCTGGCTCATCCTAGAGACATCAGACCAATGGATCGCCTTGAGGCAAGGCAAGCACAGCCAAAGCCCCCGCCCTCGTTTTACGCAAGAATCATGCCTTTAGGGGCTTCGATTGTCTTTGGAGTAGGTTCCAGCACTGGCACTGGCTTTAGGAAGCCGCTCAGGGATACGATGCGGCAGGATGGCTGGAACGTGAACATGGTCGGTGCACATATCACCGCAAACATGACGGATAGTGTGAACCTCTTCTCTCCCCGTATCTGCAGTTACCTTGCACGGCATCGCTAACATCACCCACGCAGAACGTCGAAGCCCACTCGGGCTACCACATCCACGAGATGTTCAACGAAGTTGACAAGTCCATCAAGTCTCAACCCAACATCATCGTCATGAATCTCGGGACCAACGACGGCAACAATAACGTCAACATTTCCACTGCTCATGAGCGTTACTCCGCCTTGTTCAACAAACTCCAGGATCAGATTCCCGGCGTGACCATCGTAGTTTCGACTCTCCTTCCCAAAACAGGGAACCGCGATGTGCTTAACAATCAACTCAGAAACATAACCACCACTCGTCGCCTTCAGGGGCAGAAAATCGTGCTCACCGATGTTGACGTCCCTACTGGGTGGTTCACCGCAGATCACATCTCATCTGATGGAATCCATCCCCACGACGAGGGGCACAGACGCCTTGCCGCTCTTTTCTACCGCGGGATCAGAGAGGCATGGAATGCCAACATGATCAACCCGCCTGCGGACACTGGAATGAGCGATGAGCCCGGCAATGGTGGTGGCGGCGGCAACACGTGCGAGAAGCAGTTTGGCGACGAGCAGGGACCCCGCAACACACAGACAGGAGCGGCCGGAGTGGACGACGGGATCTATTCCCACAGCAGCCAGAGCCAAGGCATCACTTGGACTTACAATGGTGGCGCCGCCGGCACGAACTACACGTTTGCCAGGCTTACCGAGCCGTTTGGCAAGCATGATTTCGTTCACATCAACCCCGTCTCTTCCGGAGGCACGCCCGAGCTGGGGTACTATAAAGTCTATCCAGCCACTGGGCAAGGCGGTTGGGGTGGCGGCGGAAGCCCCAAGGAGGTCAGGTTAGCAGACGGGTGCATATTTCGTGGAGTGAGGTTCGCCGATGTCAATGCTGACGGCTTGGACGACATGCTCTGCGTCGGCCTCAGTGGAGACACATACGTGAGCATCAACAAGGGGAACTACCAGTTTGACGGACCGAGGCTGTGGAAGAGTAATGTTGGGTCAGCACAGGACCGGGTTCGACTGGCTGATATCGACGGTGATGGACGGGCGGATTACTGTGTGCTTGCCAACAATGGAGACATTTCGTGTTGGAGAAACGGTGGACAGGGCGACTTGGCGGATTATTGGCAAGAACTCGGTGTTGTGTTCACTGGGAAGAATATGGGGGACCTTAACGGCGTTCGTTTTGCTGATATCAACGGCGATGGTCGAGACGATTGGTTGTGGGTGGACGACTTTGGGAGGATAACAACTTGGACCAACAACCGTGGCTGCACCAAAGGAACCTTGGCACCGCTGTGGCGAGTAGCCGCTACCTCTCCTACCCACGGTGGTATGGGTCAGAATGTCGGCCGTGCCAATATTCATGTCGTCAATGTTTTCAACTCACCTTCTGCATTCGGTCTCGGAGGGAGGGGAGATTATGTGTGGGTTGAGAAGCAGTCTTCTGGGAATTTGAACTTTCGTGTCTGGAAGAACACAGGTGGAGGAGCAACACAACAAAAAGGTAGGTACCTGAACGTCTCCGATATCGGGCTCGAGTGACTCAATAACTGACACACCACAGCCGACGGAAGTCGTTATTGCAAGATGAAAGACCGCCCCAACAATGCGGAGGACTTCCTCTGGATCTCCACCGACGGCGTCATCCGCATCTACGAGTCTCTCGGTGGAGTATTTCCAGTCAACTCGCCGTGGTGGGGCCCTAACTACATTTTCTGGCGAGCTATCGATTATGCCGGCCACAACATCGACCGTCGCGACCTCCATCTTGCCGATTGGGATGGTGACGGGCTTTGCGACATCATTTACGTCAACCCAGACACCGGACTCATGGACGGACTCTGGCTCAACAAGTTCAAGACCACAAATAATCTTAACACGGCGAACAACTGGGTACGCGTTAACAACGCCGGCCCGCGAGGCGGCAACACCCCATGTCCAGAGAAGCGCGGTGTTGGAATCTACGACCTCGCCGTTCGGTTTGCCGATATCGACGGCAATGGCCACAGCGACTACCTCTGCATTGAGAAGAACGGGCGCACGTGGGGTTACCTCAACAATGGAGCCTCTGGTCTGACGTACGTCTCGCAGTTCAAGAGGACTGAAAACTTGGACCGCGCCAACTTCCGCTACGTGGATGTCGACGGGGATGGACGGGCCGATCTTGTTTGGACGGACAAGTTCAACGGCGACGCCCGGGTCTGGAGAAACAGGGGTCGGATTCAGTCTGGCGAAAGTGCATTCACTTGGGACGACAAGGGCAGGCTGTACCAAGGACAAGCGCAAGGCAGCTGCGAGCACTTCCCGGATCTGGATGGCGACGGCCGGGCTGATCTACACATCCTGCAAAGCGTGGAGAACACGGCTCAGACCTGGTTCAATGTTTGTCCTGTTGGGGGCCCAGTGAGTAACGGTGATGATGCGGACACGTTTACCACGCCAAAGATTGGAATTCTCTCGGTTGCCGCGTGGACACCAGGGGTGTATCCGATGAGGTGAACAGGTAGCAGACCAGGAGCGCAGACGAGTGAGGTGCATGGAGACTTGCCTTCGAGGGTTTACTTCTTACCGGGTTCTATTTCTTTTCAGTAGAATTATGTATGCAGAACTGTAGTGACCTTACTCTACCTTGATAAAGAAAATTCCGAACCCCTGAGGCCCTGAACTCCTGAGCCCCTGAATGATAAGGCTTGGCACTGACCCATGCAGTGCTAACATTGAAGGTACCATTATTGTTTGCATTGGAGGACGTGTTCATTATCTGCAAAAGAAAGCTTAGGTAGTGCGGTAATATTGCTTTTGTGTTCCATTTCTATAGGTCGACACCTACCTTAGGCAAGGTACCAGAGCAAATACAGATTTCTCCCGCGTTGGAGCTCGAGCATACCGAATGAGTTCAGTTGTATTATGACGCAATTGGCCATAGCCCATTGAGGGCTGGGTGATCAGCAGCGGCTGAGTCAATGAGCCACCTAAGCCCACCTGTTGAAAACTATGTATGATGATCGGTGTTTCGCGGTGATCTTGGTCCTGTGTAACAGAGAGAACGACATCTTGTTGGCCGGTTCGGGTTTGACACTCAGGCCTCCACGCCACCCGAGACCGCCTATTCGAAAAGAAATACCTACTGTGCGATGATAAAAAGAACCAGTATCTTAAAGCTTGATCCCCTCTTTACCATGGGAGCGCGATCTTACGCCTTGGAGCATTCAATTCCAGGAAAACAACAGACATGTCGGCAGCTTTTCCGCGCGCGGCAACGGCGCCGCCCGCCATGCTATGGTCCGATGATACCGCTAAAAGCAGAATGACCAGCCATACATCTAGTGCCTACGACCGAGTAGCAACCCGTCCCGTAAGTCCCTCGAGTACTGTGGCAGGCCATCATGAGCACCAGCAGCCATTCCAAACACCTTCCCAGCAACAACAACCCAACAATCAAACCGATGTCGAACCCCTCGAAAAGACCGCCACCTCTATTAGGAAGCTCTCCATCGGCGAAAAGCTTGGCTTCTGGGGTATCATCATTACCTGCACCGCCCCCATCTTCATGCTCGCCGCCATGGGCGTCCTGTCCTTCATGTGGCTGGCCGACGCCAGCAACCATGCCTGGCGAAGCATGATGGTAAACAACTGGCTTAACACAGCCGTCGCCATCTGCACCGAAGTACTCAAGCAAGCCATGTCCTTCCAGCTCGGCATCATGATTGCCATGCTCGCGGCCCTTGCGCTGGAGCGCTCAGAGGTCTTGCTGCCATACACAGCCTTTTTCAGCATGATTCGAGCTGCGGCTGGGGCTGGGACAACGGTGGAGGTGATGTGGTCGTATCTGCGTAGCATGTGGCGACATCGCCGCAAGGGATCATATCGGCAGTTCGTGACCGTGGTGTTTTGGTTGAGCACCTTGAGCGCGGCGATGTTTGCTTTTACGCAAGTCATTTCAGTGGTGCTGTTCACAGATGTGGACTTGGACGTGATACCTGGGCTGAAGAAGGAGGTTAACACGACATTCGGGTTTCAGAATGTTTTTCGGCGGGAGGGATGCCAGAGCTTCACCATCAATGGATCGAACGTATATTGCAATGGGGAGGCCGTTGACGAGAGCGTGCTGGAGAGGATTGTTCCACGTCTGGTTGACAGAGGCGGAACATGGGCGAGGAAGGCGGCCGAATACCCCAGCTTTGCCGAGTACTCGGAGCCTCCATACGAAGCAGAAGGAGTTAGTGATACGGGCGTGACTCTGCGGGCATTTCTTCCCTTTCAAACAGCACAAGAAAGAGAGACCTTGCGAGAATTCTCGCGGCTTACAACTGTGTTGGATGCCAGGGTGACTTGTCAGGTTCCGGAATTTCGACCGGTTGTCGCTCACGTATCCCCCGAATGCTACGAGTTACTACGTGCTTGAGGGTTCCGTCAAGGCATCACGAAGCACACCCAGGTTGGGAAACGTGACGGTGACCAAAGCTGGGGGCAATAATCACAGACACAACGAGTCCGTACCGTTCGCTTGTATGGCGCCTCTTCCCTATACCAAACTCGTGGAGAGCGTAAACTTCCAGCCTCAGTGGCAGCTTTCTATCTGCCAACTGGGGTCGTTCTCTGGTGGGCTTGTGAGTGAGTTCAATGACATTTCGACCTGGTGGGATCAGACGACGGGGTCCAGGGGGTTGTGGTCATCAACCTACGGGGCGGCCTACCTTTTTCTCAATGTGACCGCCATAGGCCAGCTGAATTTGCCTTCATATGGCGATGATGGGATTACAGGATGGGCTTCCCGGCAGAGAAACGAATGGTTCGACATGGTGTGGGAGAAAGGCAATATGAGTACGACGATCAGCAGCACACTGTGCTACTCGGCGTTCGGCTTTGCCGACCTTGATGTGGCGATAACGAGCAGCGCCAATCGCACAGAGCCCAAGCCAACATTCAACGACCCAGCTCGGATCTACAACTTCACTGGCATTCGCCAACTCTATGGTCAGCCAAACATGGATGCGCATGAACTTGAAGAGGACCGTGGCATCCTCCGTCTGGAAAAGCCGCAGAAAGAATCACCATGGGTGTTACGAGGAGAGCCAGCTTCATACGGAGAGCCCTTTATGCGCGCGTACGCCGATCTGGGCACTCGAAGTAGAACGGGTTCGACATGGATGCAGGACGTGCCCTGGCCGCTTGACAGCAGGCTCGCCAATGTTTCTGCCATGCTGTGTGAAACGGAAACACCACTCAACTCAGGAGACGAGACATACGACCTAAACAGCGGTGCCAGCATTCTCAGGGTGATGGCTGACGTGGGTCATGTCTGGCTTGTTCAAGAGATTCTGAGGGAGGGAGGATCGATAGCCTTTGCGCTGCAAAGCATGATTACTCTGCTGAGCAGCATGTCCTACTACGACCAGATAGGGCAGTTTGATAACTTCACCATGTCGGAGCAGGCCTACTATGTTGTTGCCAGTGTTCGGGTAAAGAAGGTCGGGTTTGTGGTTGTGGTGGTTGCTGTTCTTGCGCATCTAGTTCTGGCAGGCGCAGTTCTCGTGGTGTTTCTGAACAGTACTTCATTTTCGAGAATCGGCGAGACATGGACTGTCTTGTCACAGGTAGTGGTACCAGAGGGAGCTGTTACGAAGTATGTTAACAGCGCCGGGATGCAAGGGGATGACGAAGTGGAGGCCACAATGGAAAGGGATGGGTATGTCAACTCCACGGCCAAGTTGGCAGATACCGATGGAAGATTACGAATCATTGCTACTGGAAGAGAAACAGTTGCCGGGTCGGCTACTAGGCTACATTCTCAAAGAGGACTGAAGAGTGAAGGGTTTGGCAACCATGACTACCAGGTTATCCCGCGAGAATGAGACTGTACTATCTCATTCCCTCAAAAAGAAAAAAAAAACGATGGGTACCTTACCTAAGGCATGTCGACAGCAATCCCGTCTCGCAGGAAGTCTAAGGTAGATAAGGTTTTAAGCGCCGATCCAGAAAGCAGTCGTGCGTCTTCAAGCTCCGCAGTGGGTAAGATGCATGGAATTGAACCAATAAATATTGGAGTTGGATCCAGATCCATTCGTGAGGTGAGAGGTGGGAGGTGGGAGCCCACGGTTCAGTTTGGCAGCATCTCAGTGAGCGCATAAGGCGCATGATCCGAGGGCATATCATCTTAATCTTGGAAGGTTTTCAGGGGTCAATTGCACTCGCCACCCAGGGTCTAGACCGGGCCACTCCTGCGCACTCTCACCATGACCAGAACCAAGCCGAATTGAGCAGTCCATTACAAACACTTTGCGGCTTTCTCCGCGTGCCAAGACCTGTGGTAAAGAACAGATTCCTGATCGCTGATGATCGAAAGGTGTCATGATAGGAAATACTATACCTACCCTACCTTAGCTTGGGACCACGTTGCTGACTAGAAATGAAAAGCATGGGTCGGGTCTCTCCACAAGATCGATCGGTGAAGGTACCTACCTAGCTAGCTGCTCAGGTTTATTTTGTTGAGACTTCTCTACGCAGTACCATGGTGTGGTCTCGTTTCATCAAAACACCAAACGTCCAATTCGTGAGTAACATCGGCAGTTACCCTCGGGATAACGTTCGTTGGACGTGCATGAAATTACCGAGCTCGCCACAGGGGTCTCGACACGATCGAGTCCCATCCAGCATGAGGTTTGACCACTGGCATTCCTTCAGTGAGGGGTTCCGGAGAAGCTCAAGTTGTGTATGATTGCTTCCGGTACTGTTATGTCATCTGGCGTGTCTAGCTATCTTTAAGTGTGAAGATCGTCAGGTCTTCTTGACGCTGGTGTTCTTTTTTGTGACGCTGACACTTGGCCGTTATTTCCTAAACATGACGCTATACCTCGCTGGGACAAGGTGAAAAAGTCCTGCGCCTGTCCACCAGTCGATGCCGATCCACGACCCACCTCTGAAGGCTTGGCTGGGTACTGTCCAGCATTCACCTGATGGTTACGGATAGGTAGTGTGAAGCCTTACTGGGGCGTCTGGCCCAGCCAGGCCGGTCAACCTGGTTATAGGTACCTGGCAGGTTTGGAACCCGGTGAAAAGAGACCTCAAACTTGAATGCATTTACTTGTTGGGGTCGCCGTGTCGCCCAGGACCCTCCCTTTTCTGCGCGCAATGAATAATAGTGCAAAATTCCGGGGTCTTTGCGTTAGCGTCCTCCACCTTTCTGCCACATTGAGACCCGAGACTGGGCCGAGCCGGCTTGCGGGGAACTGCCCCCCCGGCCCCGGCCCCGGCTTTGCTTGGGCTTCAGGGAGTCGAGTCCACCATCCAAGCGAAGGATCGAATCAAAGATGGCAGTTCTCTGCTAGCGTGAGGTGAGGAGACTGAGGCAAACGAAAATATGTTACGGAGCACGAAGGAGAACTAGCCTTTTATGCAGGGGATCGACAGGAGTCCCGATGCAACTCTGCGCCGGGGGGGGGGGGGGGGGGGGGGGCCCCCCCCGGCCCCACACACCAAAAAAAAAAAAAAAAAAAAATAAAAACAACCCCCCCCCCCCCCCCACCCCCCAGCTCGTGGGGTGGGCTGGCAAACCAC
>MU864078.1:0-35118 GCA_033296885.1 Triangularia verruculosa | reverse complement strand
CCTTTGGTAGGTCTTAGGTTACGCTAGACCTATAATAGTATAGTGCCAAGGTTAGGCTTGGCTAAGGAGCTCGTCTGCCGAGTTAGGCTTATGTGGGAAGAAGTTGGAAGACCTACCCAGCACCTCAACACCTGGGTCTTACCCGGCACCTATTATGTGCCACACGTTAACACTTTTAAATATAGTTTTAGGTATATATATATTTCTACCTCCGAGAATTACTTTAATACCTTAGAAAATAAGGATATCCAATTTATAAAGAAGTATAGAAATATATACTCTATTTTTAAACGGGGTTTATATACTATATCTAAAAGCCGTTTCTAGCTCTTTATTATAACCCTTAATATCTGTAGGGTTAAGTAACTTCTAAATACGGCTCCAATTATATACGTATTTCCACCTTCGAGAATTACGCCAATACTTTGGAAAGGTAAGGATCTCCGGCTTATAATGTTATGCGCTTAAAGCTATAGCTTATAGAGAAAGTTATTTACGGTAGTTTTAAAATAGACTAGATGTAATGCGTTTTAACTATATATTTTATATAATATTAAAGATATTGGGTTAGGTTAATAGATAAGATAGGTTTAATATTTAAGATGCGAAGTTAAGCTGCTAGAGTATGAATTTTCGTAAGAGAATACTTTTAGAGGAGTCCTAGATTAATGTTATAAAATAAGTTTATAAAAGTATTATTAGTAGTAAGTAAGTAAACTATTAGTAGGGTAAGTAAATTATAAGTAACCTAGAGTAGCTTTAAATATAGTAAGTAAACCCTAAGTAGTTTATTAGCGAGGTAAGTAGACCTTGAGTAGTCTATAAGTAAAGTAAGTAAACTCTGAGTAGTTTTTAAGCGAAGTAAGTAGACCCTAAATAGTCCTTAAGCGAGGTGAGTAGACCCTAAGTAGTCCCTAAGCGAGGTAAATAGACCGGAGCTGAAGATGAGCCGGTCCTGAGCTCCGCCTAATTTAGGACAGATAAAGCGGCGAGAAGTTACGTGGCGAATTGTGTCCAGATTCCGGTGTTACAACAGAAATTGGTAAGCCAGCTACCGTACCTTAGCCATACCGCGTGAGGATGTGAAGCTAAGTGTCACACGGCAAAGAGCCAACAGGCCACAGCTCGGTCTAACAGCTGCCGACCTGCACGTTGTGAACCAACCGATGGAAGTGAAGCAGTCAATCAGAGGCATGGCGGGTATCAAAGGAATCCTACTGGCTCAGTGATATATTGAAGGACTTGGCAGAGGCCTGAGGCAAGGAGGGCACAGACCACTTAACGGAGGATAAATACGCGTTCAGGATCACTATACTATTCGAAGTCTTCTTCTTCTTCTTTCTTCATCATGGACTTCAAGGCCATTGAAGATTATTACTGCAATTAAACTACTGTTCCAAGCCTTGAATATCAGCCCTTATCACATATAATCTTCAACCATTTGAAGTTCGACACACCACACGTACTACCTATCACTACCACCAATCATCATTCACCTTACCCCTCATTTCCTTCTTTATTAATATCCAACGCGTCATCACCAGCCCCCTCAAACATCGTTAAAAGCCTAGTTACTCTACCCTACAACCCTTAAATAAATATCGACGAAAACTCCAACTACACCACCGGAGAATATTCATTCCAAGGCTCTCCACAGTTCAGGCCTACCATCCCAAACTACGCAGCGCATCTTCCTTTACCAATATCGCCTACATATACGACCGCTCGCAACCATCGTAACGATCTATCTATCTCATTATACAATATATCTAAACCCCTGTACCGTCGCTCCGCTTTAGCTGAGCCTATTCAGGTCAACGACCATATAAAGCTCACCCTCTACTTACCTCAGAATTTCGAGGTTATCATAAATAATCCCTCCAACATCTAGCCTTTACTTAGTACCGTCCTCGACCCGGCACCCTAAGTTATTAAACTCCATCGCTATATAAGCAAAGCTTACGAAAGTATTCGCCAGCGTATTTAATAATAGAATAAAAACCGTATCGCTTATTAGAAATTCGAATATTTCAGGCTTTAATATAAATATATCCAAAAGTAATATACTATTTACATTAATATAATTAAACTAGGAATTTAGTTCTTTAAATAATAAGTCCGGTATTTCCGTTAATAAATTAAAAACGTAAATATTACTTTTACAAATTAAATCTAAAAAACTATTACCGTTATTACCTAAAATAAACGTTAACGTAAGTAAACTATCGAATAACTATATAAGTTTACTAATTACTATTACTTTACCCTAGTAACTTTCGAAAAGGAGGTTAAGAATTAAAAGAAGTTTAATAACTGGGTTAAAAATTAAACCGGTAAATATAATTATAATATCGATAGCTTTTTAACTAAGGAGTTTATTAATCCCTCGACTCTTAACAAATACAGACAGTACATATTAAAATAAGTTAAACAGTTTATAGTGAAAGCTCTTAACAAATTCCGTATTTAAATAAAATAAAACCTTAACGCCAATATTAACTTTATTTAACGCAGCCTTAAATAACGGATATCAATATAACTATTACACCCTCCTACCGTTATCCCCTTTAAAGTATTATCTTCAACTCGACATATCCGAAATCGCTTAACCTCTTAAGTACTCTAGGATACTTAAGTACGTCGCACGTTCTATCAAATTTATATTTAATTTAAATCTTCTTAGGCCGGCCCTATATATATAATACCCGCTTTTAATAATAATAACAAAAGAAACCTCCCTTTAACGTTATATTAATTCTATATTATTACTAAAAAACTACCCTCTAATCCCAATAATTTAGATTTGAAAGACCCCGATTATAATCGACCTAAACGTCGATAATCTAATAGTAAAGTAGAAAAAGAACTACCTAAAAGACCCCTAGCTCTATATAACCGCCCTCGATCACCTAATCCTTCAGACCGAGATAACCTTACTCGGCTTATTCGCCTCTTTTCCTAAATACCGGTTTAAGTCAATCCAATATATATAACAAAACCCTTAACCTACAATAATAAAAACCTTACAAAATTCCATTCCTAATAATTTAAAATAAAAGTTTATATAAACTCCTACCCTACTAATTTTCTTAATAACTAAATTAAAATTAACTAAGTTAAATTACTCTTTATTAAAAAAGCCTAAATATAGTATTAATAGCAAATTAATTAAATTCAAAAACTCGGTTTTATAAATATCTAAAATAATTATGTTATTACTATTATTAAAAAATATTTCCAAAATATAACCGAAAAGTACCGTAATACCCGTAAAATACAAAAACTTAAATATTAAAAAGATATTTTATAGTACTTAATTAAATTTATAGATCTTAACGAAGTAATTTAATAGTTAAGAATTATATTTTAAAACTATATCTCGAAAATACTTCCAGATAAAATCACTAAACTAATTTACTCGAAATAAAAAGGGGTCCTAAACACGGATAAAAACTTCCTCTATATTATCTAGGAAGCCGGCTATATCTACGAAAATATACTTACTAATCCTAACATCTCCGTTAATAATCGAACGGAAAAGAACACACTTATTTCAACCTCGGAGCACTCGAAATCGGACCCTCTACACTAAAGTCGCTCCTAATAACCGTTAAATCTATCCTTAAAAAGTAATAAAGTATCTACTAAAATATTAAACGCTAAACCCAATCTAAAAAATATTAAATAAACGACTATTAACAAAGCCTTAATAAGAATTTCGTAAAATAATATCGATAAATATAAAAAAGACGGTTCTACTTACTAGCAATATAAGCGCAGTAATCATTATACTTTTACTTACTTTATAAGAAAAGATATCTTTAATAACAATCTTTTTACGGCTTCCCCTAAAGTAGCTGGAGTTAAGCGGAAAACTAAGAATAAAAAAAAGGAAGTAATACTTCCTAAAAGAATATAAATTAATACTATTAAAGTGCACTTTATTAACGATAAACCCCGGGTCTTCGAAATACTTAATAATAATTTATTTAGTACTAAAATGGATTTTTAATAAACCGTTTACCTACGCCGATAAAACGTAACCGGCCTATAAGTATAATAATCGCTAAAGTTAAGTATATTCGCCCCGAAAAAAAGAAAGAAACTAAATAACTACGAAGTTAACTAAAGGTTAAAATATAGTCTATCGTTAAAATAAGTATTATTAAGGTCGTTAAAGGTCGCCCCCGTAGGTTTCCCGTATAAGTCCTCTTCGATATTAGTAATTTAATCTTAATATTATTAGAAAATATTATTATCGATCTCTCTATTAAAACTTTCTTTTACCTATATAGATTCTATCTTTAAGCGTTTAATAAAAAAAAGAATCCTAGTAAGCGAATACTTTATTCCGATACTATAATTCTCCGTTAGATAAAGGACTATTTTACTAAGTTAGAATTTAAGGTTAATAAATTTAACCTAGAATATAATATTATCCTACCCTAGTAATAACTCTAAAAGTACTAATTAATAGGATTCTACGATTAAGGCCCCTCTAAAATCGTATTTTCCTCTCCCTCTTACCGCGAATATTATATAGACTTAACTATCTTTGGAAAAACTTATAGATTTATTTCTAGTATCTCCGACGAACGAGTAATAATTCCCGAATATTTCAAGGACTTAGTCCCGCTAATTCTAATTAATATCTCTAAGAGGCTGCCCGATTATAAGCTATAGGACTATATAATCGATTTAGTTGAGGGTAAGACGCCTATATAGGGCCCTATTTACGCTTTAAGCGGTAAGGAACTTAAGTTCTTGTGCGCTTGGCTAGATAAGATACTTGCGGAAAGAAAGATTAGGCTTTTAAAGTTACCTTATAGTACTCCCCTTTTTATAATAGATAAAGATATATCGATCGAGAAGAAGGGCCAGCATGAGGATTATCTTAGGCCTATAGTGGATTAGAGAGATCTTAACGGTATTACGATCCCCAATCGGTACCCTCTCCCGCTTATTATTAAACTTTAAAATTAACTCGCCGGTACTAAGTTCTTTATAAAGATTAATCTGAAGAATAGGTTTAATTTAGTAAGGATTAAAAAAGGGGATAAGTAGAAAACTACCTTTCGTTATCGATATAGATTATTCGAATTTATAGTTATATATTTTAGGTTAATTAACGTTTCTACTATATTCTAAACTATAATTTACAAAGTTTTAAGTAATTTAATTGATATAAAAGTTCTAGTATATATAAATAATATCTTTATTTATATAAATATTATAGAAAAGTATGATCGTTTTATTAAAAAGGTACTTAAATGTTTTAGGAATAATGTTAAAGTACAGCACTTATTTGTGGACTTTACAGTGTATCTAGGCCTGTAACCTACAAGGCCTACAACAACCAATGGCTTGGAATCACATACTTACCAACGCTCTACCGTAGCGATCATATAAGCTTTCAGACCTCCGAACGGACCTCCGATTTAACCTGGAGATCCGTATAGCTAGCGTCCGGAGTTCCAGATACTTAGCGTACGGCAACGGAGAAGAGATTGGGGGAGGAATACGGAGCCGAAGATCTATAAGAGGCTTGCCCTCAGGACTATTCACTGTGATGTTTTCTTGCCTATTAAGTCAAAACAATACACTGGTTCACTACATCTTTCAATGCCTCACAAGCTTATATTACTGTGATCACCTTGTATATTGCAGGGCGCCGTCCCTGCAATCCATCTTCCTTCAGTGTCAAGCCACTGTCGTATACTGCAGACAAAGCCCAATTCACTCTTGGTGTACTGCGCCCACCACCACGCAGGCTTATGCCTATAGGCCTGCAGACCACCTACCTTAACAAATAATAACTTAATTATCTTAGTAAAGAAGAGTATTTAAGCAATTACGCAAGTCGAATACCTAGGATATATTATCTTTAAATCCGGGATCTTTATATTAAAGGAGAAGGTAGACTATATCCTTAACTAATAAATACCAATATCTTTAAAAGCAACCTAGCTTTTCGTTAATTTCGTTAATTTCTATCGACGCTTTATTAAAGGGTTTTTTAATATCGCAAAACCGTTTATAGGATTACTTAAAACGGAAGTAAAGAATTAAAAGTAGATATATATTATAAAGGAGGCTTTTACTAAACTTAAAAAAACCTTTACTATAGCTTTAATCTTTACCTATTTCGAACCCTTTAAACCAACGATTTTAAAAACTAATATTTCGGACTTTACTTTAAAAAAAATCCTATCCCAAAAAAAAGACAATAGAAAGTTTTACTCCGTAGCCTTTTACTCCTATAAACTTACTAAACCGGAGATAAATTACAAAGTATATAATAAAAAACTACTAATAATTATAAATTACTTTATAAAGTAACAACGATATTTAAAAAAAACAGAATATAAAATCGAAATTTACTTCGACTACTAAAATCTCGTATACTTTACTATAGTAAAAGTCCTTAATTAACAATAAATCCGCTAAACCTAAGAACTTATAATATATAATTTTATTATTATATATCGATTAAGATAACTTAACGGTAAGGCCGACATACTTTTAAGACTCGATTAATACTGGCTTAAAAAGGAGGGAAATAAAGACCAGTTAATTACTTCGGTCTTAAAAGATTATTATTTTTTTACTTTAATATAAAAGTTAACTATAGTTTTATTAGTATCCTACCCTAAAGTTCGCCGTCCTAAATAAGCCGAAAGATTATATTTCCTTCTTTCTTTAATATAATTTACTAATATTCCCGTTACCCTAATATAGAATGACGAGTTTATCGTTAAAGTTAAGAACGCCGTTATTTAAAATCCTAAGTATATTAGGTCCTTCATTATCCTATTAAAGAACAACTACGAAGATTAGGGTCTCCTATACTATAATAATCTACTAAGGATTCCCGATAACTCTACGTTACGTAAAAAGATCTTCGAATCCGAATATAACTCCGTCGTTATAGAATACCTAGGAATAAATCGCACTATTAATCTCGTTCGACGAAATTTTTAATAGCTAGCTATAGACGATACTATCCGTAAATATATACGAAAATATAAAGAGTATTAGTAAAATAAAAACCTTTGTTATAGAATATTTAGATTATTATCTTTTCTAAAAATCCTATAGAAACTATAAAAAGCTATCTTTATAGATTTTATTACTAATTTTCCTTTATTAATAAAATATAACTTTATTTAAATTATCGTTAATATATTTATAAAAATAATATACTTTATTTTACTTTACGTAAAAAATAAAAAAATTAACGATTTAATTCGAATCTTCGTTTACAAATATTAACGACTTTATAACGTCTTTATAAATATTATCTTTAATTATAATTCTCGCTTTATATTATATTTATAAAAAGATTTTTTAAAGTATATCGGTATTAATAATTATATAAATATTACCTTTTACCTTTAAATTAATAATTAAACCGAGATTATTAATTAAGAATTAAAAATATACTTTTATATTTTTATTAATTATAAAATAATTAATTAATATAAATTACTTTCTATAATAAAATTTATATATAATAATACTTATAAATTATTAACCGATATATTATTTTTCTTTACTAATTATAATTATTACTTTACTTTTAATAATTCTTTTTATAATACTACCGTTTATAATCCTTTAAGTTAATTATATATTTATTAAATAACCTAAGTTTATAAGAAGGCGTAGAAATCTCTAGAGGTATCCCGCTAGCGTATAAAGTACTAGGCGGACCTTAAGAGAAAGGAAGTACTTATCTTTAAGAAGGATTAATTAATAATATTTAACGTTAAATATATTAAAACTCGACGACCCTTTAAGAAGTTAGATAAAAAGATACTGGGCCCGTTTAAAATCTAAAAGGTGATTTGCCCTACCGCTGTCCGACTAACTCTCCCTAAATACTAATAAATCCATAATACCTTCTACATCTCCCTTATCGAGCCTTATTGCATTAATACTTAGGTATTGCCTGATATAGACTAGGTTCTACGGAAAGCGGCATTAGTTAAAGCAGAAGACTACTAAGTGGAAAAGGTAATGGATTCGACTTTAATAGGTAATAAAGTTAAGTATCTAATTAAGTAGGAAGGATAGCCTTAGAGGAGATATTAGACTTGGGAACCCTTCGACCACTTCTATAGCGACGGAGCTAAGGTAGCTGTCCGCAACTTTTACGCCCTACAACCCGACAAACCCAAGGACTCTCGAGTAGAGGTCTAAAGGTATTCAGAGCTCGTAGGCGAGTATGAGACGGGGGGAGATGGTGTTACACGGCAAAGAGCCAATAGGCCACAGCTCGGTCTAACAGCTGCCGACCTGCACGTTGTAAGCTAACCGATGGAAGTGAAGCAGTCAATCAGAGGCATGGCGGGTATCAAAGGAATCCTACTGGCTCAGTGATATATTGAAGGACTTGGCAGAGGCCTGAGGCAAGGAGGGCACGGACCACTTGACGGAGGATAAATACGCGTTCAGGATCACTGTACTATTCCAAGTCTTCTTCTTCTTTCTTCATCATGGACTTCAAGGCCATTGAAGATTATTACTGCAATTGAACTACTGTTCCAAGCCTTGAATATCAGCCCTTGTCACACTAAGTGGGAGTGACTCGGACGCAGCATTCATGTGGCAATCGACAAGCGGCTTAGATACCTGCCAGATCTGATCCGTTTAGCGATGCCGGACACCTTGGCAGCAAAAGATAACGAAGGCAATACGGCACTCCATCACGCAGTGGAATACAAACGGTGCCGAGAAGGTCAACTTGCCATTGTCCAACTCATTGTTTCCCGATGTGATAATGCGACCAAAGCTGCGGAGGAAAAGGATGACTTTAACAATCAAGGACGGTCACCTTATCTACACCATCTGCATACGAGACAGGAAGCAATTGATAAGGCACTGAGGGAAAGAAAACCGAAGGGAGCCACCACTACCATCAGCCATACCAACACGCTATCGGAACAACAGGGCTCGGAGATCTACTCCCTGGACATGGCCGCTCCTGAGCAGCCCCCAATGATGTTGATAAATATTAAAGAGGCACCTGGGGCAGAGACGATCAGCATTGCCGACGATAACTGGTCGAAACTTGGGCATCGCGCTCTAGCACAATCGGGACTACCGCCTTTTCACGCTCTGAGTCTCGAGCAACCGCCATCATCGACAACAGCCTCGAACGCCAAGGATTTAGCAACCCGAGCAAAGAAATCAGAATCCAACAATCTGACAAGGCCGGATAAAAAGATTGCCAGTGAGATTGAGCGGTTCCTCAAACTCCACTCAGGCCCTATGACAGATGTATGGAAATTCTATACGGGCTGGACACTCCATCCGGTATGCGCTCTCCCTCGCGATATGCTTACCTATTCTTCAAGAGACCTAACTCGGTCCTGTCAAACACTAACGTTAGGTATTTTTCCACCAGATGTGGAACTAGCTTTTGACCTTTCCGGGTATGACGACCTGTCGTTTTCAGACAAGCAGTTCAATACATTCCTTGACAAGTTCGAGTTCAGCGACGTACTTCAATATGTTAGCATCCCCAGAATCCCAGTCATCACACCGAAAAACAGAGCCAATGATCTGTCAAGTTCCATTGTTGGCCGAAAGGATCTAATCTTTGCGTTTGACTCTCTCCGTCGGAAAGGAGTCAAAACTATTATCACGGTCATGGTGGGTGATACACCTACTCGGGCTGATAGAATGGAGGACCTGAATATTAAACCACATACGGATGAGGCAATCGAGGCTGCACTGAAGAATTTCGGCCTTGAAGTATGGGATTTGAAGAAGCCGGATATTTGCTCAGAGGTCATCCTACAAGTCGCACCTGACGTGCGGGAAGTCCACCTTTATTGGCATGGGAATAATGCCGTACTTCGGGGTTGGGCAGAGCCAGGAGGACTTAAAAAGCTGACGAAGCTGGAACAAGTTTTCATTTCCATTGAAGAGGTACCATATTGTCTTCTTTCGGTTCGGAAGATCTCAAACGGCATCAGACAGGATGCTAATGGTTTGCAGAGGCTAGAGTCCGAGACTCGCACTGACACGTACATCACGAGCTTTGTCAAACGCATGGAAGCCCTCTGCCCCAAAGTCAAGATCAACCTCAAACAATCGTCATATCGGAGACAAATAGCATTATTGAACTATCCCAGCCGACCGTACGACCAGGGCAAGCAGCGTACCAAAGATGAGTGGATTAACTGCATGAATCAATTTCATCACCTGCTCTCCGATGCCGAGATAAACTTCAAAGGGTCCATTGACAACAGAATTGGGATGACCTTGAAAGAAGTTGTAGAGCCAGGCATCACAATCGCCCTCATTGATGATGGCGTCGACTTCAAGGACCTGCCAAACTGTCGTTTCATCGGCGGACAGAGCTTCTCCACCCGAGACGAGGACCGAAACCTGATCCATCCGTACTACATCTCCAGTATCGGCCACGGCACAACGATGGCGAGGCACATCTACTACATGTGCCCCAGCGCTAAACTGTATGTTTTACGACTCGAGGACTACCACCACCCGGACGACCCAAACGGCCGGCAGATCACAGCAAGAAGCGCAGCCAAAGCGATCTTTGCTGCAGTCCACAAGAATGTGGATATCATATCCATGTCCTGGACTATTGAACCTTCGGAACCTGAAACTCGAGACGACAAACAGCTGGAAGCCGCCATCAAAGCTGCCGCCGACAAAGGCATCCTCATGTTTTGTTCCGCTCCCGATCGCGGGGCAAAGCAAAACGCCACTTACCCTTTCAAAGCGGCTCCCGGTAAGACTTTCACCATTGGTGCAGCATCTGTGTATGGAAATTCCGTTCCCTCGGTCGGACGCCTAGACGGCATCACGTTCACATTGCCAGGTGACAAGGTCAGCGTTCCAGGCAGCGAAAGGGTCAGCCTGCCGTTCAGAGAGCCGTCCGGGTCATCGGTCGCAACAGCGCTGGGGGCTGGTCTGGCAGCGCTGATCTTGTACTGCGTCAAGGTTCACCTTCTCTTGACTGACTCAGCTGAGGAGAAGAGGAAGATACAGCAGGACTATGATATGCTGCGGAAGCATGAGAACATGCTAAAGGCAATCAACGGGATTGGCATGAACGACACGAAGTTCGTCTTGGTGTGGAATGTGTTTGGAAAGGTACTGAAGCCAAACAAGAAGGACTGGGTTGTTGGAAATGATCTTGCTGTTCTTGTTGCTGAAGTTGGGAAGATTATGTGCACAAAACTGCTGTAGGTATGCTGCGATGGTTTGTTACTGGGGGTCAATGCCATAATCAGTGTAGATGATAGGTCTCTCAAATAAAGACACATCACTTTCTTCTCCGGATCAGCACAAAGCGATGATTCCAGCGAAGAAAAAGAAAAAGTCTCCAAAAAGAGGAGAAGGTTCCAAAAATTGCATACCCACTTTAAAAAGCAAAATACAATAATCGTACACTAGGCTCTAGGCATCCATCCGTGATCGGCCCAGCAATCTCCCACGCGAAGAATAGCTAAGCTATCCAAGATACATATCCAAAATGCATGAACAACCGCCAGGCTTCTCACCCCGGACACCATGAACCATGAGAAGAGAAAAGAGAAAAGAGAAAAGAGTCAGATTTCAGTGGGGGAGGAAATAATTTATGCTTGGGAGAGGGCGGTCAATGCACGCTCGCCGATTTGAGAGGGAGTGCGTTTTGTCTGTGCTTTTGCGAAGTGGTGAGCTGATGACATCGCCAGACCCGCGTGGTGTCGGTATCGAGGGATGTGAGTGGCCGCTGGGTCAAGGACGCGGGTCTTTGCCTGTCAGGCAGCGGTGGAGATGATGCGTACGTTTCTTTCTCAGCCCGGAAGCTTCCGTTGATGATGTTGCCTGTAGGATCTGATGGCTGTGGGTGGATTTCAGCATCACATCGATCAACAGCCCGAATCAGAGCTGAGGCAAACACTTTATCAGGAGCTCAACGGCCAGGATCGAAAGGGAGCGAACTTTCACGTGCTAGCTACACAGCAGTGAGGCTTCAGACTAAGAAGCTTAGTTCCGCCATGGGCTTTGCCGACGTCCGACCTCTGGAAGAATTGCCAAGCACCCTTTGCCATTGGCATTAGAGGTGGCGACTGGCCAAGCTCAAGATGCTTCCTTGAGTGCTGCTGACATCTGAAGGTCCTTTCATGGCAACCCCCTTTTCGATCGATCCATCATGGAAGCCTTACTCAGAATTGTAATACCGAGATGTCCTGCAGTCAGCCAATCAGCACTTGCACTGTCAAGCATCCTGTTTGATCTGATGCAAAAGCGACAAAGTTTGCAGACTGCCCGGAGCATCTTCGCCGAGAAAACCCGCCACACCATGCAACAGGAATCGCTTGAACTACTAGCATCATCTTCTTAATTGGATGGCTTTCCCGCAATTCTGGTTCTCTCCACAACGAGTGGTGTTGGACTAAACTCAATTCCATGTCCCTTAAACTCCGTTGCGCGATGATGTCAACAAGACAGCGAGAGAGACAGCTCAAAGAAATCCACCTCGTCATTGACCCGATCTCTTTGAGTTTGTCTAGGAAAGTGGCTGATCTGACTGGACAACCAAACAAAACATGTCAATGGTGCCCCTGACTCTCCCTCGCAAATTCATCAGCACTAACGGAAGATCTCGCAGGCCCGAAAGGCAGATAAGATCCATCATCCCTCTCAACCAGTCCTACCGTGACCTTCTCTCCATCGCTCAACCTGTCCTCTCGTTCACCAGCAGACTTTTCATTCTCAGGGTTGTCCACCCACCGCTCTTTTCTCCCCGCCCTCACAGCCAGGAGTCAAGGACCCAACCCCAACCATGCGTCTCCTCCCCCTCCTCCTCGGAGGAGTAGCCTACTATTCCTCCCTCGCCTCCGGCAACGCCCTCCTCGGCAAAAAGTACAAAGGTCCCGAGATCTGGGGCTCCTACAATGAGATCGAAGACTGCGAAATGAACCAGGCCATCGAGTGCCTCCACGACCAAATCTGCTCCCACCGCACCGTCCCCCTCCACGGCAAGATCCGCTGCACAATCGGCACCTCCGTCGCCTACCTCTGCAACTACCGCGGCTTCTTTGACAAGATCGAGGACGAATACGACGACATCTTCCACCACGGGGGCAATGCCAAGGGCAAGGCTAAGGGCAAGGCCAAGAGCAAGGCCAAGAAGAAACGCGGGGAGCTCGTCTGCGACCAATCCGAGATGTACGAGGCCTGGAGGCAAATACGGATTGCCAAAGGTTCCCAGACCGGTTGGTGGTATGACGCCGCGGGAAAAAAGACGTACGGGTTCGACAAGCGGTGCAAGGACCGGGAGTGCGACAATGGGTGGATGAGAGATAGCGAGGGTGAGCAGTGCACGAATATCAAGAAGAAGAACAATGAGTGGGTGTTTGATTTCGAGGCGAGTACGTACCTGAACTACACGGGCAGGTTTGAGCAGGATTTGCCTGAGCCTGGGGATGATGATGAGCCGGTTTACTTTAATCCTTGGCAGGAGGGGAAGAGGCCGAGATGATCATTCAAGAAAGTTATGAGGAAGATTGCGCAGTTGATCAAATGGAGCTTCGAGGACGAGGTGGAGAGGGCATATGGGATCAAGGCGATGCAGGCGAAGAAGCAGAGGGAAGGGTAAGGAGAGGTTTGAGAAGGAGATGGCTGAGATTAGGGAGTGGAGGGCGATGAAGGAGAGGGAACGGGGGGAGCAAGCCTGATCTCGTTGTTTGTCTTGACCGTAGGTTCGCAGACGCCTACTTGAGTTGACTTTCCTTGCGTACCTCCTATAATGTATCTTTCCTCGGTTGTCAATGTGGGGCCAAGAGGTTTCTTGGCCGGGAGGGTGAGGAGTGGTATATGGCTGAGGGTGGTTGAGGAGACAGGAAATGCACATTGCGGGCGTCAAAAGAATGGGTGTATCTAATTAATGATTGTATAAAACGTAGACAACTGGCTCAAGATACATCAATGCAAACGATTCCTTCAACAGCTTGCCTAAATACTTACCTAGCTGCTTTCAGGGTTAACATACCTAGGTATTCATGTCCTGGGTAATCAAGCTTACTGGTATCCTACGCGGAGTCTGTCTTTCAGGTTAGACACAACTGGCATCGGGTGTTTCATGGTACGGATAATTCACAAATCCATGAAAAATAAAGGTATGCAGGAAAGGATTACTACATCCCAAAAACCTTCCTCCAAACTCAACACCGCCCTCACTCTCCCCTCCCCACCCCCTTCCGACTCCTCATCTTCCTCACAATCGCCATCCCTGCCCCAGCAAACGTCGCACCCCCCAATATCTCAAAGACCGGCAAATCAACATCAAACACCTTCCCAACCCAATTCCGAATCTCAATCGCAGATAACGAATCAATCCCATACGAATGCATCGGCTTCTCGGCCTCCTCCAACCTCTCCCTCCCAGAGTCAAACCCCAGCAAAACACCCACCCTCCCCGCCAGCGCCTCGCTCGCGATCTCAGCCGCTTCCGCGAGTGTCCCTGCCGCTTCTACCCGTTGCATCACACTCTTCCCTCCTGATGATGCCGAAGTCTTGTTGCCAACGGTTGTGTTCTGGAGACCCAGCGGCAATGGGACGTGATGCATATGTCCCCAAAACGGCTGGCACAATGTATGTGGGATTTCCTCCCCGGTTGCCATACTTGCCCAATGGCTCACCGGTCTGAGCCCGATCACAGTCTGGCAAGTTGTTTCGTCGCGACTTAGCTGGGTGTAGTCCGGGTCGAGGTACACGTCTAGCAGGGCGCAGAGCTCTTTTGTGTAAGTCAGTGCGTGCAAACCCCCGTTGTGTTTGGCGATGGAGTCTTCGTCGGAGAAGTCCCAGACATTGTGCTGCTGCTCGGCTAGGTACCCAGCATCAGGGACAGCGCCGAGGTCGATTGCGATGGCGGGTTGTCCCTTGGAGACGCGGTAACGGGCGAGGGCGTCTTGGTAGGTGTTGCCAGCGTTGTAGGCTGCGAGGGAGACGCCGCCAAGGATGCCCATGACGGAGGAGATCATGGTGAAGAAGGTTAGGTCTTGGGGGAGGAGGGAGTGGAGGTTCCAGGAGCCAGTTGTTTTGGGGGAGGTGGTGCTGTGCCAGGAGGGGTAGGTTATTTTGGGGAAGATGAGCTCGGTCATGACCATGGAGGCTTGGATGCAGCCTTTAATTGGGGGCATGGAGCTTTGGAGAGAGATTAGGGTGGCGCGGAGGTTGGCGAGGTCGGTTATGTCGCAGATAGGGGTGGAGGTTTGTACCCCGAGTGAGTGAAGGTCGGAGAGGAGGAGCTGGGCTTCAGGGGTGTGAGGGCCAGAGCGGGAGAGAAGGATTAAGTGCTTAGCACCGCGGGAGGCTAGCCAGCGGGCGAGAGTTCGGCCTAGGCCGCCGAGGCCACCGGCGATGAGATAGCTTGCGTCGGGATCGAGTTTTGAGGGGAGTACCGTCGGGCGCTTGATCTACACCATTGTCAGTTGGACGCACTGGAGAGGTGCTGTAGGAGGGCTCACCTCTACAAGGTCGTTGTGGTCGAATGTCACCACCACATTGCCATATCCATCACTTTGACAAAGACGAGCCAATGCCTTGTTCATGTCCGGCGCAGACAACACGAGGTCTTCCTTCTCGCTGGGGTTTAAGTACGGAAGCTTGCCAGCAGCATACCGCAGAGCTCCTGAGCTGGCTGCCTGGTCGACTGGCAAGGCTGTCATTGATACACCCGCAGGTAAAACGCCAATATCCTGCTCAACACTGCCGAGAACAACGTATCGGCCCCCATGCTTCATGTTTGGTAAGAAGACTCGACGCGCACTGGTACTGGGCGCGAGCACGACATCGAAAGCTAGTCTCGACATTCCGGGACCCCTGTTCTCAAACCACCCGGCCGGAACTACTCGCTCATCAGGAATCCCAATTACCCGTGACATAAAATCCGCCTCCTCCTCTGTCGCCACCGTAGTTCAGATATCTGTCACCCCACAGTCAACAAGCAGCTTGATGGCAGCCATGCCGATGGGGCTGCCGCCTTCATAAACAAGCACTGTTTCGTGTGACATAACATGGGCACTTTCCACAAAGGCCTGGTAGACTGCCACACTTGACCTGATCTCGAGGCAAGCACTGGTAAACCCGACGTGTGGTGGGATCTTGGCCACAGCCTCCACTGGTACCCGGACATGAGAACGGAGGGAACCCCGACAAGTTGCCACGACGTGATCGCCAGGACGGAACATCAGTTCTGCTCCTCGACCAGCCCGAAAAATAACTCCCGAACAATAGCCGCCCAACTTGCAGTCTTTCTGTTCGCGGTGCCCTAGAAGGATAGCCCGGTCACGTTCGCCCAGGGAGACTGCTCTGACTTCGACTTCAACCTGATCTGGAGATAATTCGCTGTCGTCGTGGGTGGACTCGACAAGCTGAACTGTACCGTGAGAGGTTGGTGAACTAGTAGACTCCAATGAAGCTTCAAAACGGGTTGTTCCATCAATCCGAGTCTTGACTGTTTGATAAGGAACTAGTCTTGCTTCCATCTGCTTCTTCATGCTGTCAGCCTCGATGAGGCGACGGGTATGTAATCGGCTCTGCACCTGGATATACTCCTGCTCACACGGCTGATGTGGCTCTCTGGCGAGCATTTCACGTGCCACATTCGCGATAACAGACGCTTGGTGGATATCCGATTTGACGCTTGCGTCTAATGCTAGCGTCACGAGGTGAAGTTCGTAGTACTCGGACCGGAGCGTTCGAGTGAGACCATCTGCCATGCCATGGGCTGGATGAGAGCTCCGGCCCCCGCCTGATGATACCCAGAGCATGCGTCGTGACCCCTGCAGGATGGTTTGGAGGTTTGTCCACTTCTCGTTGTCGATTGCTGATAGAAAGGGCGGTGAGTTGGCTGAGACGTAGTCCGCGAGGAAGATGATGAGTTTGTTGTCATTATGTGCAATTTCATTATTGTTGAGCATGGTCGATGCTTCGGTGATATCCAACAGGGATGGCGTTTCGCTGAAAATATCTCTGAGATGGTCAAAGAGACACTCAGCAAGTCTTGTCAAGTATAATCTCGCCCTGCCTGTGCTCGGAGTCATGTGTCTCCGGGACATCACCGCACGCATTGTCCGCGACTGTAGCAACGATCCACTCCGACCCAGCTCTAGCTTCATCTCCTCTGTCGGGGAAAATGAGGCTTACATCATTGAAGCCATACCCTGTCAGTGAAAAGTCGCACCCAACCTTGCGCAATATCAGTTTCGCCCCTAGCTTCAAGCTCTCGCGGGCGTTGCGGAGAATGTTCGACAACTTGATGCCACGGTAAGAAGTGACGTCAACCACGACCACATCATAACGGTTTTCTTCAACGACTTTCTCAGTCATTTCTTGGCTGATATCGAGCAGCCTAGCCTCAAATTGCACGTGAAACTGTGAGATCTCTTGTCGGGTGCTTTCCAACACGCCGGCTGAAGCAGTAACAAAGTCGTAACGATTACATCGAAGAGACGAAGACGAACGACCAGCCAGCGCGGATACCAAACTCCGGGTGGTAGCTGAGATACCTTCCCTTGCCACTTCAAGGATGTTTAGTCCAGGTTTCTGATGGGCGAGAAGATCGATATAACTCGCTATCTGCTTCAGAGCATGGTTGTCTCCCATGGACGGGTCCTCGTGATATGGATGCAACTCATTCAGATAGGCCATAATCTCTGACGACGACAGTTTGCTCACGTCAGGCTTGACATCAACGTGCATACAGAACTGCGCAGGATTCGGAAGCGTGAACGGCACCGGGGCAGATGTGATGTTGGTCAGCTGGATGCCCTCACCCCAAAGCCGAACCTCGCCCGAGCGGCTATCCAGCGCAGCGCTTGTGTAGACGAAGTCATTTCTTGTGACGCTCTCTATCGCAGAATAAGCCGTGACGGACGATGTATCAGGCCGACTGAGACCCTTGTTGGATATCCACAGGGTATCGGTGTGAGAAGGTACGCTTGTGGCCATGGGGGTTGATCCACCGGTTGTGAGAGCGGTGAATGCAACCTGGAGAATGGTGTCAAATGAGGTTGGATGAATGACATGTGGTTCTTCGAGTCCTTCAAATAGGTTGACTTCTGCTGCGGCTCTTTTGGCTGCTGGATCACACCGCTGGTTACGAGACTGGAAGTTTGGCCCGTAGTCGTAACCGTGGTGCTTCAAGAAGCGATACATTTGGGATGAGTCGACGTCTTTGTTACAGGTGAGCATTGATTGTGATAAGGCGCTCGCCGTGCTTTGCCGATGCGAGAGGAGTTTCTTCCTCTCCCAGCTTTCACACCCGGTGGAATCTTGGTAATGGACAGTAACGAACCCCCGACTGTTTACCTGCCAAGTATTCCCGCTGTAGGTCTTGATGGTAAACTCAAACGTTTGACTCTCCTTGCCAGCAGAAGCTTTCTGGCGAAGGCAAGTTTGGACCTCGGGTATGCTGTCCGTGCTGGCGGTGCTGATGTGTATGGGAGCAATGATCTCGACATCACGCAGGGTGTATCCGTCTATGACACCACCAGCCACCAGCTGTTTGACAGCTTCAACTGCCATCGCCAACATACCGGTTCCTGGGTAAACAGTGGTACCGTTCACCACGTGTTGCGTTATCCAGGGCATCTCAGCAGGTCTGAGGAAGTGTCGCCAACGGGCGTCAGTTGGATCCCAATCATTGGACCGAACTCCGAGAAGCTCTGAAGGAGGATAGGCGCGGAGACGGTAACCACGGCTTAGTCTGCTTTCGTGCCAGTATCTTTTGGAGTGATCAAACGGGTACTCGGGTAGATTCACGAGCAATGATGGTGTTTTGATGGCCTCTCCTGAGGGTTCGTTGACGGCTCGAACGTTAAGGCTGTATCCCAAGCTGTATTGTTGTGTCGAGGGAAATTTTTTACCGTTTTCGGACTCGCTTATGGGGTGTCGTAATAACAAGTGGCAGCCCACCCTCTTTGCTGTTCATGCTATTTTCAGTATCATCTGAAAATAATTGTTACTGTAACGTTGAAATTAGCTTGTCGTTTTCAGCAGTAGTAAATATATAAATAAGTTAACGTACATTATAAGCGAGTGAGCCATATAAGCGAGTGAGCTACTTTTTCGACGCGACGCGACCCTCCACCTACAACATACTACTCGACAACAACCAACTATACCTGCCACCTTATACGAAGCTAGGGTAAACTTGGCCCTTGAAGCTCTTCAAAATGACGAAAATCTAAGTGTTCGGGCCGCTACTAAGATCTATAACGTTGATCATATGACTCTTTCGCGGCGACGCGCTGGTAAGCCTGCACGACGCGATACTACACCTAATTCGAAGAAGCTTATTTAATTAGAAGAGGATGCTATTATTTAATATATTATTGAGCTATATACGCGAGCTTTTCCACTAAGATTGCGTATTTTAGTAACCTTAAGATCCTTAATAAGGAATCCTTTCGTCCTACTACTCTGCTCTTTTAATCGCATAATTATCTCTTTTTAGCGGTCTGTAACTATTATAGCCTTAAGCATCTACTAAACTAGATAATCTTATTAAATAGAAAGGGGTTCTAGTTAATTAAGCTAAACAGAGCTTAAGGGAGTTAAATTAAGGTAATTAGTTTAGCTAAATATAGTATTATTTACTATTAACGTTATTACTATATATAAATATAATAAAGGTTCTTTAGCTTTAAAGGATAAAGAAAATAAGTAATATAATTATATAATAGTAACTCTTATTATATTTACCTTTATAAAGTATATCTTACTTTAAATAAATTCGATCTAAATATATATAAACTATTAATATATTTATTTATAACGCTTATAATTTATTTATTCGCTTTATTTTCCGACGATTAATTTAAGACTTATAGTTCGCTACGTTATTAATTATTAACGTATAATAACTGTAACTTACTCCGTTAAAGTAGCTTCGCACTAGTAACTAACTAACTTATAAAACTGCGCGGTATTATAGAAGTAGCGTTATAGTTCGTCGTTACTAAGCCGATCTATTATAAAATTATCTAACTCTATCCCGGAAGGACGCTAAGGAATCCGATATATATAAGTAGCGATTTTAATCTACTATAAAAAAGGTAAGTTATAAAAGACAGGTACCCTCTTCCCGAAGTAATTACATATTAAGATACCTAATTTTACACTATCGTAAAACTAAATAAAGCCGAGTAAAATTAAAATATTACTATTAATTTACTTTTTAAAGGAACTAATATTAACCTCGTTAGAGATATTAGAATTCTAAAAATATTTATAAATTAACCTATTTTCCTAAGCCCTTTTAATATTAAATTAGAAAAAAGGAATAAAATAAATAAATACAAAGAACTTTAAAATATATTATTTATCTCTTAAGAAGTTAATAGTAAAAATTCGCCTTAATAAATAGCTAATAATTATTATCCGCCCTTAAATTATTAAGTAAGTTAAACGGTATTTAAATAGTAATTATAATATATTCTAACCGTTATAAAGAACCTAGGTTTTATCTAGTCCTAACCTATACCTATATACCCTTAGATTATCCGCCGAAAAGGTAACCGAAGTAACCGAACCGCTATAACCTTCGAACGTTTAAAGGTATTACCCCGAAGCGGTATCTTAGATTTTAACGGTACGGTTATATAAACCGGATACGAATTACTAACTATCCGCCGAAAAGGCGACCGAGGAAACCGAGCCGCTATAGCCTTCGAGCGTCTAAAGGTATTACCCCGAGGCGGGATCCTAGATTTTAACGGTATAGTTATATAAACCGGATACGAGCCGCTAACTATCCGCCGAAAAAGCGACCGAGCGAATCGAGCCGTTATAGCCTTCGAGCGTCTAGAGGTATATATTCTAGTCCGCTTCTATTACTAGCTTTACATTAATCCAGTTAAATTTACATTAATGCAGCTAGGTTCTTCCGTCTTAAATCTCTTCTTTACTAAACTATTAAGCGGTATAAATATGAAGGTTAATATATACGCCTAAAGAGGGATTTACTCGATTATCTATCTATAAGAAAGAGCGAACCGGTACGTATCTCAAATAAAGGTTATTAACTACCTTTAATAAATTCGTCTTTATATCTCTATTAATATAGTTTTTTAATTTTAGTAATTTATATTTACTAATAGGCTGTTAAGTTTTCTTATAGTAATAATACCTTCCGATATAGCTCAGAGTAAATTAAAAGCTTCGAGCTAATAAAAATACTTTTATTTAAGGAATTTCTAAACCGTATTTAATATAGTACGTTATAGCATATTTTTTATTAAAAATCGACTTGTAAAGATAGTTAACCTAGAAGACGTACGAATACTATATTATAGTTAGCGGGTTTGGAGATAGTATTTGAACTTCATTAATTAGGAATCCCGGTAACTTTAAACCGTATATATCGCAGTATAATACTATAAATATCGTACTTAATAATCTTAAAAAAACGCTATAATATATATCGTCCTTTCCTTAAGGGAAAACCTAATTAATAACGTCTCGTAAATCTTAATATATACCGTTACTAAGTAGAAAGTCCTTAGTAGATTAGTAGACGAAGGATATCGTGCGGTAACATAGTATTAGGAAAGAGCCGTAAAGCCCTATAATCTCTGTTAAAGTATTATTCAGTCGAGGGAAATTTTTTACTATTTTCGGACTCGCTTATAGAGTATATAGTTAATAAGCGGTACCCTACCCTACCTCTTATTCTAATAAACTTATTTTCGGCTCTAGTTAAAAATAATTTTCATACTACATAGAGATCACATTTTAACTCGATTTAAAATTAATTTATAGTTTCTAAAATATCGGGAGACGGTAGTTATAAAAGCTCTAAACTATATCCATTCGACGCCGTTTACTTTATCTATTACACTCTTAGTCTCCTATTTTATATTTATATTCTCAATAACTTCGTACTTACCCAGTTCCTTAGCATTAACCGCTGCGATTACAGGCCTAATTAACGCAGTAAAATCATCGTAGGAGCTGTCTCGTATAATAAAAAAGAAATACGACCAGCGTATGCTGAAAAATCAGGTAAACTATATTATTATAAGACTACGTAGGGCTTTGCAAGACGGCAGGATTTCCTATTAAAATTATAATTTCTGGAAGAAAAAGGTTATAATTGCTGTCTGGGAACAAGACCGTATATTGACTCTATTAAGAGTATATCTAAATATATAACGTATATTATAAGCGAGTCGTACATATAAGCGAGTCGTACAGTCTCCACCACCCTACAACAACTATCCTCAATTGCAACACAACAACACTAGAAACCGACTATAATTACATCAGAAACAACCGAATCAGACGATTCTACAGCCTCCTAGCAAGTACGTGCATTATGGCCAGACTTACCGCATACACTGCAGCACTGAACCTTCGTACGACCCCCCCTACACCACTACCATCCGGCTATATTTCTTCTACTACCTCCCCACCCACGGCCTTCTAGTCCAGTAGATCCTTCGTATCTTATATAGCAAGTGATCCTCCGAGCTGTACGCGTGTTCTTTTCGCTTTCCGGCACTTACTTAGTGCCTCGTTCGCTTTGCAGAGCGAGGATACCTTTAACTAAAGGAGAGCCACCTAGTATATTACAGCTATTATACCCTTAATAAGCTGGTCTACACTAATTAATATCGAAGTCTGAGAGCTATTTTAATAGTTTACAATGCGAGATTTAAGGAGCGTTAACTGCGAATTGGCTTCTCGGGGGTTGTGTGGCGTCTGGAAGACCCAAAGTTATGAAGTACCGGCCCGCGAGTTCAGAGGTGTTAGCATACGAAGCTTTATATCTAACTTAGAAAGTACCTTCTCTAGATCGTAAGGTATAAAGCTAGCATCTACAAAGCCACCTTATATATTCTTCTCTGTAATAAAAGCAAAGAAGGCTCAAAGTTTGCCAACAGGAGGCGTACCGCGTTCGTTAAGCAAATAGTTGGCTATATCTTCCACACTACGCAGTCTTGGTGGAAAAGATCGCGTACATAGTTTAATAATATATCGGACAATAGCTTCCTCTTCCGATTGAGGCAGCCTTTTCGAATTGGGTGTTATATCGCGTCGTATAGGCCGGCCGGCGCGTTGGTTAAAGAGGGTTATAGCTGGTACGTTGTAGAGCTTAGCTGTAGCTCGGAGGCTTAATTTTTCATTAATTCGAAGAGCCTCAAGGGCTAAGAGTATCCTGGCTTCCTTTAAAGTAGGAGGCATGTTGGGTTGTGGAAAAAATTGATGTTAGGTGTAAGGAGGACGCGTCGTGGTGGAGACTGTACGACTCGCTTATATATACGACTCGCTTATAATATACGTTAGCTTGGAGCACAAACTTGGTTATGTCGTGGAACGAGACCACGTGCCGTTTTGACGGAGTCGATCCCGTTGAGAGGAAGACGTTTAAGGTGTCCAAGGATCATCTGTTCCAGAGCCTCGAGTGCTTGCAATTAACCGGCAAGCGGTGGCTAGAAGCATGAGGAGATGTAAGCATAGAGGCGAGAATAGAAGGTACTTTCCAACACAATAGGACCGTGTTAATTATATAGTATATCTAAGATCAGATGTACCTAGCTTATTTACATGTACATATCTATTCAATGTGTCTTGAAGTCAATGCAGAGAACAAAAGCGTCCAACACCACACACCTCGATACCCAACCAAGCTACATCAAGAACGGTGGGAGTCTAATGCCTCAGCAGTCACCTTCAGACTAGGTTGGTATAACTCAATATAGTGGTACATTTGAATCCATAACCCTATTATTAAATATATCTGCTTAAGGGTTAAGCTATATAATAGCATATGCCGACTTACGAAATTAATCATGGCGTCATATCTAGTCACGCCGTTCTCAAGCTTAAGATCTCTCAAGGACGGGAAGTGCATTTTCGCTAGAGGAAGACTCTTGAACCGCACTGGACTCCTTAGTAATAACTTTTAAATATTCGGGAATAACGCAAGGAAGTTGGCCGCGCTCGCACCTCGGGCGTCTTAAATAAGGAAAGGGTTAATTCGTAAGTCGGTAATATGCTAAAAGGACACGTTATACTATGCATTATGCCTAAAGGTACTTTAAAGTTCGAGGTGTCTGATACTGGGAAATAGATAAAGGCAAAATAGTATAAGCCAAAGCGTATCCTCGATACTATTATCTAACTTAGGCAGAATCTAGATTTTCTCGATTAATCTAGCGTATTGCGGCTTCTTAGGCTTACGCTAGCTATATTTTCTCAAATACCCTACCGTAAACTTTTAAAATTAGGAAAATAACCGTAAAAGCTTAACCAACTTAATTTAACGGTTTTACATTATACTCCTATGCTCCGACTCTATAAACCTCTCGAATTAATAGAATACTATATTCGCACTTAGTCTAAATCGGCGTTAAACCGCAATTCTATCTCTACTATACAACAGGGGATAAAATTTCTAATCGATTCGCGATAACGGTTTCCAACAGCCATAGTAGATAGTTAGCTCTTTAGTATAAATAGCGGATAACGGCTCCTCTAATATAAAGTATTAGAATTCGCTAAGATAAGATAATGTACTAAGTATAGATAGATGTTGTATAAGGGCGATGAAGCTAGGGCCTACGCATCGACGATACACTAATTTAAAAGCAGAGAGATCCTGTACGGATAGCTGTAGGGCAATGGCTAGAATATTTAGACAAGTCCCTTCTAAATACCTTCACAAAGTTAACGGGGTATATATTGAAATGAAATCTTTATTTATACCTTTTTCCAGATCGACTTTAATAACCCAGGTCCTATACTACTTAATCTAAGACTTCCTATTCTATCCTCTGGCTAGGAACCTTTCCTGGATATATACCTTATTCATCTATATAGTACAGAGCCAAGTCTTCATATCAACGGTAAGATCCTCATCTTTGATGTTACTCTGACCCAGGACTTGTTAGCGGAGGGAGACGCGCTTTTCCTTTGACGGCCGGAAGCTCACGATCTTAGCAATAGCAGCGGTAGTGCGAAAGGACCTTTCGGAGCTTTCAGTAGAAGAAGATACCGTGATAGTATCGTCGGTAACGGAGGATATAACGGCGGTAAGGTCGGTGGCCGTAGGTAAGCGATTAAGGCCGGGCAGTATAGGCGTTATTTGACCGAGAAAATAGCGAAGAACGACGAATTAGCTTATATTAAATAAGCCGGGGATCGGAAAGCTCTCACAGATCAATGGATATTACAGTCCCAGGGTGCCTCTGAGAGCTATACTAAGGAGGCCGAGTACTATACTAGGGAGGCGAGAGCTATACTAGGGAGGCCGAGTACCATACCAGGGAGACTTTAGCGATGCCCTCACCACTATAGCCCCACTATTACTAACCTACTATCCCACTAAGCTAATAAGACGAGCCAATAAGTCAGCTCGGATCGGCTCGGGGAAAAATAAGGCCGTCTCAACTCGGCTCGCTCTCTCGTCTTACTATATAAGACGAGACGTAGCTTATCCCACTACCCACCCTATTAGTAGGATATCTACTGTAAGGTCGATAACAGGGGGCAGGACGAGGTTATTAATATAAGGATATTCGTTATCCGAACTTTCGCTCGACGTTAACGAATGCACAAGTCGCTCTCTACGAAAATAAAAAATGTTAGTAATAGTTATTACGATAAAGACGATTAATTAAATAAATTATAACGCTATTTTAAAGTTATAATATTATAAAGCGATTGATTTTCGAGTATAGTCTTAAAGCTGGCGATGCAAATAGTTGAAATTTAAAGCCAAAGTAGACGGTAGTTACAGAAAATTCGGTACTAGGCTACCTTCGTCAACCTTCGTAAATATAGAAAATTTAATGTAATATCTCAGGTTTAAATAGCTTCAGGGTTGGAAGTAGGCGTAGCACCTATTAGATTCATACCGTTATTAATAGAATACTTCGTTAGATATAGAGGCTTAATATATCAGATAATATAGTTTTCTACATTAGTTTAAGACACTAGGTATTAAATAGATAACGTATAATTACCTATCTAGGAGATAATAAAAAGCAATAATCGTATAGCGTTTAAAAGTTCCTTTCTCGATTCCGTAATTACATCTACTAATAGTCCCCGCTTACCTATTTCTACCAAGTACTTCAAGCTTCTAACTACATAATCCGCAGACACTATCAACGGCTCCAACTTAATAAGATCGTCTCCGCTAAAATAAACTATAGTCTCGTCCTAAAATATAACTAATTTTACACTCTATACAATACAAAAATAAATATTAAATAATATAGAGGCTACCGCTATAAGCTGTACTATATTATTTACCTGTATAGCTGGGGTAAGATCGTTAAAATTCTCGGGGAGATTTTTACTTTGCGGGCTATAGGTAAACTAAATATATTGACAGTAGTCTCAGCAGTAACTTACTATAAAACTCGTTTCTGAATTAGGGTATATTTCCAGGCGGTTAATGTATAGAGGGTATAAGTCTTTAATAAATCTATCTCGACCCGTGGCATCGCTTAGTGTAACGAAAATCTCCTTACTATTGCCAGTACGCGATACGTCACGACATCGGCGCTTTTTTAAATGAGGCTTACTACTATCGGCACCAATATCGGCCTGCCTTTTTCTCGAGCCTAGCCCGGTGTTAGAAGGGGTGAGCATAGGCTTAGGACTGCCTGTAGTAGCTGTCGAACGGTATTCTAGAGGCTTAGATATAATAGCTAGTAAACTCGAATTATCTTCACGCTTGTGATTTTGTTTTTCTAGAAATACCGTAGTTGTATCGTCCGCGCTATCGTTAATAAAGTCCGTCTCTTTATAGGATCGTGCCTTTATATAGGTTCCGCAATCGTTAATAAGTGTATTAGATATCCGCTCGGATAGCGAACTATCGCAGAGAGGCGGCTCGTCGATTCCTTAAAATAGAGTATCGGGGTGGTTAACTAGCCATTCGGCGCTCTAAGGGCCGTGATACGTGGTCTCGTAATAGGCTGAGGAATAGGGAGGCGATTTAACCGGCTAAGATGTTTTATGTATAGGAGAAACTAAGGTTATAGTATAGGCTGGATAGATCGCATTACTAGTTGGGTCGGAAGATAGTATATGTATGTTGAAATTAGTACTTGCTTAATCGAGGCGCTGGAATAATACGTTGGGGCTCGGATAATTCGCCGGGATAGGTACTGTAGGGAAGGTATCTATAATAGGAGAATGGGTGTTTAGTATACTTTTATTTCCTAAAATGTAAGATACCTGATCGTTTCGAGATACGTCCCTGCAAATAAGTCGCCCCTAAGTATATTAAGGAAGATATACTCTATAGATGGGGTTGTCTATAGAAGATAAAGTGATATTCTGGTCTAATAAAATATTTCTATCGATCCGAAATAGCTCGGCTAATTTATTCTCGATCGCCGGATCTTAAGATACTTTATTAATAGTTAAGTTTATTTTATCTAAGAAGTTGGATTATGAAAATATATTAACGTCGAAAGGCAATACCGTACTATCGAGGGTTGATTTTACTAAGTATAAAAAAAACGCGTCTATAAACTATATTAAGTTAAGGTCGGCGGCGAAATTAATATTATCGTTATAAGTATTACGCGTATAACCCTTTGGTCAGGGAGTTTAGTTTGTACTTGTAGAAGATGCATAGGAGATAAAAGTAGTTAAGCTGGTTATGGTGTTAGTAATAATAGTAGAAATGTAAAGTAAAATATAGTAAAAATAAATAGGGAGACGTTGGATTTTTGGAAGAAGTATGGTAATAAGAGTAGAGATAGGAAGTAGTAATAATAAATAATAGTAAAAAAGAGAAGAAAGAAGATTAGAAATAAAAACTAGGTATATTATAGGTTTTTATATATATCGTTACGATATAAGCTTTTAGCTACCTCCAAAGAAATAGAATCGGATAGGGATAACGGAAGGAAGGAATAACGTATAACGGCTCTAGGGGGGGAGGCTAGAATGTGATTATAATATAGAAAATGCTGACAGTAAGGCGATTTGATAATAGGCTTTGGCCCACGCGGTATCTTACGCTCAGAACGTATAGCAATGCACCATCTAAGGGTAGTATCCTCCAGGGGCAGGGTATAATGTACTTTAAACTATGTGTAATTTTCGTAGATCTAGATCTTAGACGATATACTCGTAACCTGGCGCCTAGCGCCTAACGGAACTCGATTATAACCTTTACCTATTTCGCCGCGCGGACAGATTAGCTAAAGTAGGGAGGGACAGGATTAGAAAGGTATTAGTTAATAACCTAGATTAGGGTACTTTAATTACAGTTAGTTGTAATATTTATCTCAGGTATCGCTTTACGGTTATACGTCGTAATACTCGATCTTAAAGTACTTATAAGTATAAGAATCCATTCTCCCCTATCAAATGTCAAGGGACATAGAGAAGTTCTTTATAATCTTACCTTACTCTAGAGAATATTATCGGACATATAGTCTACCTCTTTTAAAGATTATCGACTACGAATAAGTTAAATAATCGACCTTACCCAACTAGGTAGGTAGGCAATAGTCAACCGACTACTAGCTATACGCTAATGAAAGTAAATATCGACCTCACTAACCGCACTATTTATAATTATTATTTCGGTAAGATATTAGCGTATAGTTCCTACGGCTGCCTTACTTACTATACTTACTATCTTCTACCTTACACTTATCGTTAAGGAATAGGATATAAGAGAGGATATCTCCGTGTCCACGGCACTAACTGCCGCGTATGTTTTAATGGATGTGTACCTAAACTGCCATAGCGGGAAGCTGTGAAACCAAATGACTGTAATTTCTGTGGCTTTCACTGCCGGCCCTAGCTTCCACTATTGATCTGAGCCCAGATATTCCCCGGGCCAGTATTTACACAACCCACATATCAACACAAGACGGAAAGAGAGACATCCCTGAGTTCGCCAATATACCAGTATCGCTGACAACATTCCACGGTCATATGATATGCAGTAACTGCTATCAAGGGTAGGTTAAAACGAAGAGACAAACGATACTTAATAGGCAAATAACGTATAAAAAGCCGGCAGTTTTTCATTATTTTTTCTCCTTCCGAGGGCAACGTTTAGATTAGAGAAGCAAGTTCGATTCAATTTACAGTTTGTTTTCATTATGCCTGAAGTTTTGAGAAGGGTTTCCATTATCTCAATTTGAAGCTAGTTAAAACAATCTATCGAACTTTATCCTTTACGACTTATCTGCATATACCCCCTCTATCTAATCCCATAATAAATAAAACTTAATATCGAGAAGGGTAGATCCTAAAATAGATAGTAAGTATATATACTTAACGGTCTTATTCCCAGACAGCAATTATAACCTTTTTCTTCCAGAAATTATAATTTTAATAGGAAATCCTGCCGTCTCGCAAAGCCCTACGTAGTCTTATAATAATATAGTTTACCTGATTTTTCAGTACACGCTGGTCGTATTTCTTTTTTATTATACGAGACAGCTCCCACGATGATTTTACTGCGTTAATTAGGCCTGTAATCGCAGCGGTTAATGCTAAGGAACTGGGTAAGTACGAAGTTATTGAGAATATAAATATAAAATAGGAGACTAAGAGTGTAATAGATGAAGTAAACGGCGTCGAATGGATATAGTTTAGAGCTTTTATAACTACCGTCTCCCGATATTTTAGAAACTATAAACTAATTTTAAATCGAGTTAAAATGTGATCTCTACGTAGTATGAAAATTATTTTTAATTAGAGCCGAAAATAAGTTTATTAGAATAAGAGGTAGGGTAGGGTACCGTTTATTAACTATATACCCTATAAGCGAGTCCGAAAATAGTAAAAGATTTCCCTCGACTGAATAATACTTTAATAGAGATTATAGGGCTTTACGGCTCTTTGTTAATACTACGTTAACGTACGATATCCTTCGTCTACTAATCTACTAAGGACTTTCTACTTAGTAACGGTATATATTAAGATTTACGAGACGTTATTAATTAGGTTTTCCCTTAAGGGAAGGATGATATATATTATAGTATTTTTTTAAGATTATTAAGTACGATATTTATAGTATTATACTACGATATATACGGTTTAAAGTTACCGGGATTCCTAATTAATGAAGTTCAAATACTATCTCCAAACCCGCTAACTATAATATAGTATTCGTACGTCTTCTAGGTTAACTATCTTTACAAGTCGATTTTTAATAAAAAATATGCTATAACGTACTATATTAAATACGGTTTAGAAATTCCTTAAATAAAAGTATTTTTATTAGCTCGAAGCTTTTAATTTACTCCGAGCTATATCGGAAGGTATTATTACTATAAGAAAACTTAACAGCCTATTAGTAAATATAAATTACTAAAATTAAAAAACTATATTAATAGAGATATAAAGACGAATTTATTAAAGGTAGTTAATAACCTTTATTTGAGATACGTACCGGTTCGCTCTTTCTTATAGATAGATAATCGAGTAAATCCCTCTTTAGGCATATTGTCACGTTCTTGAATGCGGACTCCCGGCAGTATCAGCTAATCAGAAGGAAGAGAGGGACAGCCAATCGGAAGAATAGGAAGTAGGCCTACTAGAGGAGGATTATTGGGTTAAGAGTATGATCCAGGAAGAGGATTATTGGATTATGGTAATGATCTAACGATCCGGCTTTAGGGATTATTAGAAAAGAATAATGATCTAGGGAATGGCGGTCTATATATATAGAGGAACTAGATAGTTTGTAGAAAGTTCCGTAGTATATAATTATAGCTTGTATTTACGGGACCTTATGTTTATATTGAGATATTTTGTTGTGTATTGTTTAGCTGTACCGATTTAATATCTAGAAGTTCGCCTTTAACTGGTATTCCTTTTAGAGGTTCTGGATAGGGGATCGTTATATGTTATATACTTACTTTAACTCTATTATAGATAAGTTAAAGGTAACTATTATTATAGCCAATTAAGAAGGTAATATTCATATGGGCGGAACGTCCACTACTGTATTTACTATTAAATAGGTCGCCGCGCCGGAGTTTATTACTTTTGAATAACTTCTCGCTTATATTAAGAAGCTCGAGGGAAGGGCTTAGTAGAACGAAGATTAGATTATCGTAGTTAGTAGAGGGTAGAAGTACGTAGTTAAGTTTCTAACTCCCGAGTATTATAGTAGAGGAAAAGGAGAGCTTAGAGGTTTCTTAATTTAGCTTAAGACTTATTTTCGGTACTACCTAGCTATATTCCCTAACGAAAAATCTAAGGTATTATTTATAGTATTTAGACTTAAAAATAAGGCGTTAGTATAATTCGCGCTAGTTATAAACGATTACTACGAAGTTAAGGCTGAAGACCGGGAGGATTTTACGGTCGAATATTTTCGGAGTTACTAAGGATTCGAAGTTAAGATTAAAGAAGTATTTAGGGAGTACGACGAGGCCCGTTGTACTTAGGAACGACTTATAGAACTACGCTAGACTCGCTTAGTAGCCGATTATACTACTTTATTTAAGACCGATAGCCTATATAGTAAGATTAATGACGAAGGATTAATGTAATTATTTTATAACGGCTTTAAGGAGGAGGTTAAGGACGAGTTATATTAGAAGGAGAGACTCGATATTATCGATAAGTATATCGCTATAGTTATACGTATCGACGACCGTTAATATTAATAATACCGAGAAAAGAAGGGAATCCGCGTTTATTTCGGGTCGTTTAAATTAAGAGAAAGATAAAGGTTTAATTTTAAAAAGAAGTGTTATAGAACTAGTATGTTTAGAACTATTTACGTAGGACCTATAGAGGTAGATGTAGTTTAAAAGCGGTTTAAGGGGAAGAACGATATTAAATACTTTAATTACGGGAAGATGAGATATTTTAAAATAGATTATTGAGCGCTTAAGTAATTTAGTTAGAAGGAAAGAGAGATAGCGGTAGTTATTAAGATAATACGGGTAATAGAGATTTCCGGCGTAGAGTATTTTAATGAAGATTAATAAGATTTAGTAAATAACTATACCGGTAGTAATTATAGGTATAAGGCTTAGGAGGGAGAACTAATAGTCGACTCCGAGGGAGAAGACTACGTTATAGGATAAGAACTACCGATTAAAGGAGCTACGAGGCTAAAGGAAAGTACGGCTCCGAAACCCTTTAAGGAAACTATATAGTAATTTAAGTAAATTTTCGTCGTAAACCTATTAAAAGGAACTTTAGAATCGGCCGAAGAATGAGTATAAAGATTCGAAGAAGAAGTAAAAAAGCTTCGGAATTAGTAAAAAGTAATTAAATAATACTATTATAACCTCGAGGGTAGGATAACGCGAGTTACAGTTTATAATTAGCTATTTATATAACTCCGGTAGGGTAATGAACGTTAGATTATTTTAAAGGAAAAGTTTATAGTGGATTATATGTAACTTAATAAATATGGAGAGATTTAGGATACGTTTTAGGTATTATAATTAAGGATTAACGTAGGACTCTCGTTAGCGTTAAGAGAGGCCCTAGTATACGGATAGTATACTTTTTATAAAGGAGATATATTATAAGTTTACCTAGTATATTTAAAGTATAAGAGGATATTATAATTTTAGTATATTATTTATAGATATACGGAATATTATTAATTAAAAACCTTTAATGAGTCTTAGCCGATTAAGAAGATTATTTAAAAAAGAGAATTAGTATTAGTGCCGAGGACGTTTGCGAGATAGGGAGCTTTAGAAGAAAAACTGAACAATTATTTCTTATAAAGATAAGGAGATTCGATTCGACTCGACGATATATAATAAGTTATATAGTTCGAGCTTAGGTAGGTAAAGTATTACCTCGAGTAGATAACGAGTTAGGGAGAGAATATCGCCGAGGAAAAAGAATATAGCTTAATATAATATAAAAGCCCAGATTATGTTTTTTACCTTCGAGTAAAGGTATAGAGATATTATAAGGCTAATGTTAAAAAATATAAGGTATTTAATAAGAAAGAAATTCGGAAAGGTATTAGGAAGTGGAAAAAGGCCTAATAATGATAGTTAACCGGTTTCGAACTACTGGATAATTTAAGGAAGGAGGATACTTTAAAGGTATAATAATAGTCAGGAAAAGGGCTACGGCCTTTCGCGGAGACCGTAAACTTCTAAAGGACTACGAGCGAAGTATTAGCGAAGTCATTATTATATAAAGGAGGGGTATAAAAGATAAAAGATTACGAGTAGTAGTACGTTAGAAAGATTTTTAAACGTAAGTATTTATAGATAGCGGAGTAAAAGTAGACTTAATTTTATTAAGATTTATATAATAAACCCGAGTCCTGTAAAGAAAGAAGTAGGAAAAGGTTATTATAAAAGGACCCTTCTTTATATAGTTAGTAATTAAAGAAACGATATTATTAAATATTATAATATTAAGAAAAACAACGATAATGATTTTCGATATTGTAAATATAAGGTTAGAAAAGGATATAATTCTAAGGTAATTATAGTATAAGAACTATAACTTAGATATCGATTAAAAGGATAGTAGCTACTTACGACCGAGAGTATATCGGGAGTATTTAATTAACGATAGGAGATTAAAGGTATGGTAAGAGTAGCGTATAAGATAAATACCCTCTATAGTATTACCGTAAGAGATATGAGAAATATTAGTATACTTGATCGATAAAGGCGGTAAAATCGAAGAAGTAAAGTTAGTAGGAATAGTTACGTTAGTAGAAATTATAGCGGTAATAAAGGATAAGTACGTTTATTATAATAACTTAAGAAAGGCGATAGGAAGAAAGTACTAGTAGAATATTAAAGGTATCCGGTATTTATAGTAAAATACCTTTAAGGTTTATTAAAAAGGGGATTATAAAACTATAAGATTAAATTTAAAGAAGGAGCTAAACTTAAGCTTTTTTAAGTTTATTATACTAACGATAAATAAAGTGAGGAATTATAGAAATATTTAGACGAAAATATTAAAAAAAAATATATTAAAATATTTATATCGCCGATTAAATATCCTATTTTCTTTATACTTAAGAAAGATAAGAGTCCGCGACTATATATAGATTATCGTTAATTAAATTAAGAGACGGTAAAGAACGGTTACTTACTACTATTAATTTCGCAACTGCGAAGTTAACTATTAAAGGTATAATAGTTTACTAGGTTTAATATACTAGTCAGATATACGTATATACGAATTAAGGAGAGAGATAAATAGAAGACGGCTTTTCGCACGCTTTATAAGTACTTCGAGTATTTTATTATACCATTTAAACTTATAAATATACTTATAACTTTTTAAGTCTTCATTAATTATACGATTCGCTAGTATGTCGATAGAATAGTAGTTTACTACCTCGACGATATTTTTATTTACTTATATACTTTAAAGGAATATAAGTAGTACATTAAGAAAATCTTAGACGCGCTATATAAAGCCGAACTATCGGTTAATAAGAATAAAAGCGAGTTTTATATATAAAAAACGGTTTACCTAAAATACTTAATTTTATTAGGAGAGGTGCAGATAAAGCTAGAGAAGATTATAATAGTTAAAAATTAGCCAAGACTATAAGTAAAAACAGTAAAATAGTTAAAAATTAAGGTTCGAAAGTTTCTAAAGTTTACGAATTTCTATCGAATATTTATATAGAACTACGGCGCTATAGTAAAACTATTAAACGACTTAATTAAAAAGAACGCCGAGTTTAAGTAGGAAAAGGAGTAAGAGGAGGCTTTTTAAGTTATTAAAAACGTTATTACAGCAGACCCGATACTTAAGCTTCTGGACCTAAGCTGATTTTTTAAGGTTGAAATAGATATTTCCGACTACGTTATCGGAGGATAATTAGGATAACGAAATAAGGATAAGAAACTATATTTAATAGTATTTTTTTTAAAGAAGTTAGAAGGATTATATAAGAATTACCTTATTTACAATAAAGAGCTATTTACTATTATCGAGGTTTTTAAAGAGTAAAGATTATACTTTAACGGTATTAATTATAAAGTTTAAGTTTATATAAATTATAAGAACTTAAAGTATTTTACTATTATTAAGGTCTGTTAACGTGTGGCACATAATAGGTGCCGGGTAAGACCCAGGTGTTGAGGTGCCGGGTCTAGTGTAACCCAAGACCTACCAAAGGGCTCGGCT
>MU864077.1:0-35414 GCA_033296885.1 Triangularia verruculosa | reverse complement strand
CCTCCCACCCCCCCCCCCCCCCCCCCCCCCCCCCCCCCCCCCCCGCCCCCCCCCCGCCCCCCCGCCCCCCCCCCCCCCCCCCCCACTGTAGCATGGAATGGATAGGGGTTAGGTAGGGGATGATGATGATGATGTGGCTGAACAGACATTGTATGATGCGGTTGGATGGAATGAAAAACGAAGGTGAAATAGGGAAAAGAAAATAAAAAGAATAAAGCACGAAAGATGTTTTTTTTTTTTTTTTACATTTTTGACATGGAATGGTGTTTGTAGATTGCTGGTAAAAATAACAGTCAATGGCATAGCAAAGCCCAGCAATGTGAGCCCCCCTCAACCGAAGTTGAAAGTTCCCAAATTTCAAGTCCCGGTACCGATGATCATCGCTTCTGCCCCTCTCGTTCCACTGTTTGGATATATTTAAAATATACAAGGCCACGTGGAGAAGCGAACAAGAATAGAAGCCGAAACGTTGCGGTGGGATTTTCCTTGGTGCAGTAGTAGTTTCGCAACGCGGATGAAATGTCCCGAGGTGGTTTTTAGCAATACTACGCTAACGGCGAGGAACGGTGGAAATAGATTGTTTGATATATTTTCCGTCTGCATGGCGGTTACGCTAGAAGGCTTCTGTGGAAAGGATGTGTGGTGAGGGGAACCGGAGGGGGTGAGGATTGCCAAGCTTGACTTGCATAGGTAGGAGAATGGGTTGGTGATCATCGTGACGGCATCTATCACGTTTTGAAGTGTAATGATTGAGAAGGGATGATGCTATAGCTAGATAGTATGTAACTGGGAGTGGTTTAAGCTCTGGACGGATGAATCGACGAGGGATAAGGCCTTAAAAGATGATAAAAGGGTTTTGAATAGACAGTAGTAATATACGTTGGGAGATAGTTTAAGAGAAATGTCTTTGAGGATACTTGGTTACGCTCTGCATTCCGTTCATAGGCATCTTCTACTGCTACGAAGGCTTGGTTCTACCTAGCAGTACCAACCAGCATGTCCAGAACGTATACGTACGTGGGTGGTGACATTAACCGTTGCTAGTAGCGGATTGGCTTGCTGCGTGTAAGTGATTAGATAAGACTTTTCCCATCCACCTTCCCGGAAAAAGAATGAGAAAAATGACGTTCCGAGTGCAATCGATCGATCAGTATAAATACCAGTCATCCCCAGCGGCAGACATACGTCCAGGTGATAGTGTCCGTCTTTGTCGAAAGCTTACGTTGTTGGGGTTGGGGTTGAGAGGGGCCGGGAGCTCAAGCAGCTGGTAGCCAATAGGGCAGGCACGTTTGTGAAAGAAAGGGCAGCATACATCTCACAGAGCCGATGTGTGAAGACGCGCAAGCGATAAGCTCACCAAGTACGTTGGTTCACGTGAATGAGAGCTGCTGCCTTGTGTTCTCGTGGACAACGCTGGAGGTCAGGCTGGGTAGGAGAGGTGTGAGGGGCTGGTTTCGGGCTTTGAACTACTGGATGCTATGTTGAGGGTGATAAGAAACGAAAGGCTGCTTCTTTTTGTTCTTTCAATAGGATGAAATTTATGTGATTCTATTTACTTCTAACCTCCATTTCAAGGCTGTCGCATCATCATATACCGCGATAATGCTCACCACTAAAACCCTCCCCCCTATCCTCCTCCTATTCCCAGCCCTCATCTCCGCCCTCGCCATCTCCGAACTCTTCAAACCCCCTGACAAGAACAACAACAACCATCAACACATCCTCTCCCTCAACACCAAAAACCACCCCCGCCTCTCCCAATCTCAAGGCTTCATCTCCCTAGGCGACAGCTACTCCGCCGGCATCGGCACCCGCCCAGACTTGACCTCCCCCTCCACCGCCTGCCGTCAAGGCCTCGGAGCCTACCCCTACCTCCTCGCCTCCTCCCTCTCACCACCATCCCACACCTCCCACCAATGGCTCTCCTGCACAGGCGCAACAACCCTCGACCTCCTTTCCTCTTCCCCCTCCTCCCCCGACACCTCCCAAATCGACGCCTTCAACAGCACCCCCACCCCCTCCTTCGCAACCCTCTCAATCGCCGGCAACGACCTCGACTTCTTCTCCCTCCTCAACGCCTGCGTCTTCCGCTTCTACGGCCCCCTCGGCTCCGAGTCCTGCCCCGACGCACTGAAACGAGCCGAAGACACCCTCTCCCCGCAAAAGACCCAGAAGCTCAAACTGCGAATCAGGTTGATCTTGTTGGAAATCCTGGGCAAAATCGCCTGGGAGCGCCACCCCAGCTTCTTCATCACCGTCACGGGGTACACCCGCTTCTTCAACGAGAACACGACCGAGTGCGATGATGTTTCCTTTGGAGTCTGGGCGTCATCATCATCTTCTGGTGTGGAAACGATGAAACTAACAAAAGACACCCGCAAGAAAATGAACGATTTCGTCGTTAGAGCCAATCACTTGCTAGAAAGCGTCATCGATGAAGTGAATGCCTCTTTTTCTGTTGGTAGGGGTAAAAAAGTGGTGTTTGTCAACTACGACGACTCATTCAATCACCACCGGTTCTGCGAGCCTGGAGTCGTCAAAGAGCCTGATTATGAAAGGCAAGAGACGTGGTTCTTTTTGCCGGGGGGGAAGGATGTGGATCGGGCGGGGAATGTCTATTCTTCTCGACACCATGAAGAAGATGATGATGATGAAGAAGATGATGGGGTGGGATATCTCGATCCGGAACGGTGCTGGGAGGAGGCGCTGGAGCGGGATGACTGGGGGGAAAAGGCTGTTTGCTTGATGGCCAAGGCAAAAAGACAAGACCCAGAGTTAAAACTGGTCGAGCATTACCGTCATCACTGCCGTGGAGGTCAAGGAAAAAGGAAGGGAAAGGCAGTTTGGAGGGGTGGTGGTGGGAGTAGTAGTAGAGCGACGAGAAAGCCGGGGGATTCAATGTGGCTTACGCCGACGTATTATGGGAAGACGTTTCATCCTGTGAGTAACAACTACATCATCTTTTTGGTTTCTGAGGGAAAAGTTCCATGACTGACTCAAGTTGTTGTTCGAATAACAGAGATCGGCAGGTCATGAAGCGATACGTGACAAAATCTTCGAGATATGGAAGGAACATGGATATTTGACGGATGATCGAACCGACCTTTGACGCCCTGTTTCAAAATTGAGAAAGGGAATGACATAATGATTAATGAGGGTTTGGATATATGAGTTGGACATTTTATTTTGTATATTGCGCCGCCACGCCGATAGTTGATACCCCTGAATTTGCACCTTACACCTACCTACACACAGCACAACTAAACACCACTTGCGGTATTCTGTACACCAGATAAAATACCAAATCAATAACCTCGTTCCCTTGTTCTGTGACCGAAGAAGATCAAAAAGATGCTAAGCAAATGGATGCAAAATGTTATGCTTTGACCAGAGTGAGATTCGAACTCACGCCCCTTACGAGACCACGGAACTTCTCACATCCTAGCGAATGTGGAGTTGATATCAAGATTTTCACCTTAACGTGGCGCCTTAGACCGCTCGGCCATCTGGCCTTGTTGCTTTTGATGTCGATTCTGGTAAGAAAGTGCTCACTTGTTTTGCAAAGACTCAGGATACCTAGTCGACCTTATTAATACAGTCAAAGAAAAGAAAAGAAAAGAAAGAGACACAAGATTCATAGTGTCATAACCTGCAAATCATTATCCTTCCCCCAATATTCCGTGCAGCCAACTCAATCAGGAAGACACCGAGCTGCGGTGCAACTTCTGCTTGATCTTCTCCTTCAAGCTCGTCTTCTCCTTGTGATCCACATCCGCCGGCTTGGTCGACTTCAACTCCCAGTTGCGTGCGACCTCATCTTCCGGAATATCCTTGTTATGGGTAGCGGACACATCACCGGTGTAATCCTCAGCAGTAGTCCCCGTTGCCTTACCATCCTCAAGACCGTGCTCATAGCCGCTGTCCTTCTTCTTATGGTGAGGCAGAGGGATGTGGTGCTTCTTGTGAGTGTGCTCCTTTTCAGTGTGCTTCTCCGTGGTAGTTTCACGAGTGTGAGAGTGGAGCTTCTCTTCCTCCATCAACCCTATAGTGGTGGTTAGTATTCTGTGACAGCATGTAGGATTGATGAGAGGGACATACTATCAGCCTCCTTCCCAGCACCAGGCTTAGCAGCATCAAAGTCACCACCGTCAGCCTTCAGTCCGCTGCTCCGGACATACAACTCCCCAGTCCCGCTCTCGTGATCCTCCTGGGTATCAACACTGCTGGATCTCTGCCCCTTCTTCTCCTCTCTAGCTTTGGCACCGGCATCACCACCATTCTCCTTGGCCACCACCTCCAGGGGTCGTGGGCCAGGACCATCAATCTTGACGGGGTTGTCAGACTTGTCAACCCCATCACCGCTGTCGTCAACGTTCTTCTTGGCATCGGGCTTTCCTGTCTCACCGACGGAGTGGTGAACCGCGAGTGGGTTGGTGGGAGCACGAGTGTCATTCTGAGCGTGGGTTGAGTCACCGGGAATGTGTGACGATGGCTGTGTCTTGGCGGGGTTGGTGTCTACTTTGCTGGAGCCAGTGTCTGGCTTCGTTGTGACGGCGGCGGTGGTGTCCTTGTTGGAGCTGGTGTCTGGCTTGGCTGTGATGGCAGTGGCAATGGCGGCCTTCTCATTCGGCGTGGGCGGGGGGAGCTCGACGCTGGTTGCTGAGGGGTTGGCGTGCTTGTTGAATTCGGCGTTGGTGATGACTTTATCCTTGTTCTCCGTCTTCAAGGGAGTGTTGACAGGCTCGACTTCTGGGTTGGGGTTGGTGGTCTTGAGAGCTGCCGAGCTGGACTCAATGTTGCCGGCATCGTATGGCTCGCCAGCAGCTGTGTTACCCATGCGTCCAGACACGGGCTCCTTGTGGGCTTCGGGATCACCCCAAATAGCCTTGGTAGCGGCGTCCTTGATGGTGTTGATAGTCTCCATGTTGGCTGGGAACTTGCTATGATCGAAATACAGTAGTGGTGGACGGCAGTGTGGTTCACGAATATCTCAAGGTCAGTTAATGAAGTGGGAACAGACTCGCCGAGCAAGAAAGCAAACAGTTTATATGCTTGTTTAATGGCGGGTGGTTGCCTTGATGGGTGCACTACCTCATCGCGCCGACATCCATCTCAAGTCGGGGAAGGCACAGTGACGTAGGCGGTTGCCAGGAGCCAGTCATGCTTACCAGCCGCCAACCCGTCCTACGCTATCTCTTTACCTTGTCAAGACACCTAAACGGCATGCTCTTCCGATCTTGCAATGGCACCACCGAGAAGCAGCTGGTGCCATTGGAGATCCGGCCAAGAAGGATCACCGTCGAGACTGCGTTTGCCATCATCTCCATTCCACAGAACCTCAACACAATAGATCCCTCTGTTCAACACTTGTTGAACCAGACTTACGTAACATATTTGTCTTCTATTTGGATGGAGCGTCGACAAGCACCTAAACTTTGCCAATGTTAGTGCTAAACCGCCCGGAGCTGAGATTTGGGAGACCGTTTGAGATGACGTTGGTGGGGAGACTTACAATATGACGTCATGTCCGACGAGCTTTATCTGCTACACCACGGTTGAACAAAGGGAGGTGAGAGGACGATCACCTCTTGGACGGAGAAGGATCCGAGGACCCCTCGAACATCTGGGATCTGATTGGACACTTTAAGAGAGCTCAGTCTTCATTCAGTGGTGTCCCTGATACGCGTGCATGCCTGGTTGGGCGTTGAGATTGAGGTGAGAATGGAGTCAGGAAGAGAAATGAAAGAAAAACACATGTAGACATAGATAGGCCGAGCATAGCTAGTAAAAAGCATAATGAATAATTATCATTTGTTTTGTGCAGAAAAAGCAAAAGAATGAGGTCGTACCCGGAATCGAACCGGGGTTACCAGAATCAGAATCTGGGGTGCTAACCGCTACACTATACAACCTTCCAATCTCCTATTGGATGAGTGAATAGGTCAGACTTGCAACACATGACTGTGACAAACGCTCGTCGCAGGTGAAAATATCCAGCCAAGCCGTTCTCCATCTCGAAGGCACCCCAAAGTTGGTCAAGATTTTGGGACCCAGACGCCCATATATTTCGCTATTAATACATTTACAACTTGGTACTCTTGACGAGGTTCGTCTTGATACCAGACAACTCTCCCTGGTAACCGCCCTTGCCCTCGCCGCCCTTGTACACGGCCCGTACACTCTTGAGCTTCTTCTTCTTCTCCTCGTACTTCATCCTCTTCTTCACACGCGGGTTGCGCACCTCCTTCTTCCGGAATGGCGTCAAGCCCTTGTTCTTCTGGATCTGGTATGTGATCTGGCGCTTGCCGTCTGGGCCGAGCTCCTGCTGTTCCACAATGCGCTCGTCCTTCTTCGCCTGGGCCAGCGCTTCGAAGCGAGCCGCCTTGTCGGCCTTCTTCTGCTGCGTCTTCTGGGCTACCATATCATAATACTCATCCTCGTCGCCGCGGACTTGCTTAGCCGTGGCCTCATCACCCTCGCTGTCATCGCCGCCCAGCTCAGCGCCGGCGCCGAACTTGCTGTCCTTCTTGCCGCGGCGTTCGGCCTCAGCATTCAGGCGTGCTTGGCGGTCCCGCTGTGGCATTGTTAGCACTGTCGATAGGGAGAACACATGGGAATGAAACTTACCAAACGCTCGCGATAAGGAATATCCATATCACCACCAGCATCGCGACCAGCTCCAGCACGCTTGTTGGCCTTTTGTACGATTTGCGAAGTGTAGAACTTCAAGCTCTTCTTGCGCTTGGCCTTGTCGGCAGCAGCACGCTCGTCCAAAGCATCCTCCTCGCCAAAGTCGGAATAATCGTCGTCCATACCCGCACCATTTGTCGATACAGCGCGATCGACGTCCTCCTTGGCAGACTTCTTGCCGCTCTTGAGCAGAGTTGACAGATCGGCCAAAGACTTCTCGACCGCCTTGGATTTCCTCGCCTTGTCGGCCTCCTTCTTCTCCTTGGCTCTGATCTCGGCCTTTGACAACTTCGTCTTCTTCTTTCTGGCGGGCTCGTCGATGTCGAGCATCTCTTCGTCCTCCTCTTCTGGTGGCGAAAGCATGCCCGTTTCTGAGGTAACAGGCTTGGCTGGTCTGAATTGCTTAACCTTGAGCCAGGCCTCTCTGCACTCCATTAGAGTCCCCATAACCTCGTGGTCTCTCAGCTCTGATGGGCTGAGCGTCGCTACAGAACCGTTCCCGTCTCTTGTTGGTGATGTAAGGAGCGCAAAGTAACTCGCCAGAGAGGCAACATAGCACCCCAGAATCCACGACTTGACCACCTCCAGTGACTTGGCAGGCTTTTCGGCAGCATCCTTCTGTAACTGCGAAAGAACTGGCTGTAGCTCTGCGAACTCGTCCACCAAGTATTCAAACTCCGGGTACCGAGACTGGAGCAGCTTGTATCTTTCTTCCGGGGTCATATCCTCCCTTACTTCCACTTCTTTCAGAACCTCTGTGACGACTTCTTCCTCGCCGGCCTCTCCTTTTGGTGCCATCCACTCGTCCTCGTCGAAAGCGAAATCTTCCTCCTGCATCTTGGCCAATTTCTTGGCCTGGAGACGCTTGGCCTCTACCTCTTCCGCCTACACGTTGTATGTCAGCCCTTGCACTTGCGCCCGGTCGGAAGGCGCGGAAAACCTACCAAAGCATCGGCCTCGGTCTCGATCTGATCAGCATCATAGTATTCCTTCTTGCTAGAACCCCACCAGCCCTCATCACCCTCCTCCTCGCCCTCTTGCTCCTCCTCATCCTCTGAATACTGCTCGATAACCTTCTTGCCCTTCCCCTTCTTAGCCGGCGCCTCCTCTTCGCTCTCGTCGGATTCGTCCTGTTGGAAGACCTCCTCGTCGGAAACCTCTAAAAAGTCGTCTTCCTTCTTGAGGCGCTTCGAGCGCGGTTGTTCGTCCTCGCTGTCGAGCATAATTTGATCCTTCTCGGCCCAGTACTCGTCTCCAGAGTCGGCGACATCTCGGTAGTCCTTGATGGTCAAACTGGCGTCTTTGGCGTCGACCTCGCGGGGACCGGACGGCTCCGCCTTGCGGGAGACTCTTCTTTTCTTGGCCATTGTGACTGGTCTGTGTTGTAGAGAACAAAAGAAGCGATGCCGAGTGTTGGGGAAGGCCAGGCGCAATTGTAAACCGCCTGTGACCAAATGTGGGGTGCTGATTTCTGGTTGTCTTGAACTTTTTGAAGGTTCAAAGCGGCAGAATTTTTTCTGCTGGCTCTCGCTGCTTCACCGACCGAGCGAACCTGCAGGCTGGGTCCGCCCCACCTTTCCCGCTACCCCACTGATTTCGAGATCCACTTTCAGCTGCTCGTCCAGCGGTACCCTCACCACAAGACAGCAGCTCTCCACTGAGAGCTTGATCTCACTGTGAAGCTTCACCACTAGGTCATCATAACTCAAGATTAGTATCAAAACCGTTAGGCTTAAGACAACTAGAAATAGAGTATCTGTTAAGAAGACCAATCCATTCGCCTTCTGTCATGCCTTCCCTCTATCATTTAGCATCACTCTTTGTACCTTCCTACCTGAGATAAGCCTAGAAAATGCGCCTGCAGGAAGGTCTTGGACAGCGCTGTAACCCCACACTGGACCTTCCTGTGGGAACGTGCCAGACTTCAAGCCATAAAGTCAATCGAATCCGCCCCCTGAATAGTTGACGACCAAACGTCTTTCACAACGGTCTCATCACATATCACATAGCTTCCCTAGCTATAACAAGTCGTTGAGGTGGTTGAAAGGAGATAGCAAATCCGAGCCCCACGGACACTTATTCCGATCTCTTGCGAGTGCTGTCGAACCAGCCTGCCCGACTTTGCTACGCCTCACATCATTTAAATCTCACATCTCACCCTCTATCATCACCGCTTTTCACAATGGACATCCTCGAAAAACGACTCGGCATCCCAGCCCAATACGCCGGACCAGCCGCCACCGTCGCCCTCTTCGCCATCTTCATCATCAAGAAAATGGGTCTCTTCAGCAACGTCAACCACTTCCCCGTCGATGGCAAGGTATGTCATTCCACCTCCCTCCCTCACCCGCCCCAATCTCATAACTCACCCATTTTCCCAGACCATCCTCATCACCGGTGCCTCAGAAGGCATGGGCCTAGCCGCCGCCCAGCTCCTCTCCTCCAAAGGCGCCTCCCTCATCCTCGTCTCCCGCAACGTCGGCCGCCTAGAGGAAGCCCTCGTCAAGGTCAAATCCTCGGCCAAGTCCCCCTCCCGCCAGAAATTCACCTACATCTCCGCCGACGTGTCGGAGCACGGATACGCCGAGTCCGTCATCGCCCAGGCCATCGCCTGGAACGGCGGCAAGTCCCCCGACATCGTTTGGTGCATTGCCGGACTATCCACCCCTATGCTCTGGGCCGACCCAGAAAACGACTCCATTGCTGCGACGAGACGCAACATGGACGTCAATTTCTTTGGCTCGGCCGAGATGTCCCGGGCGATTCTGAAGGAGTGGCTCGCTCCGGAAAACGCCCCGGAGAAGAGTAGCGTGATTGGGGAGAAGCCAGAGCCGAAGCACATTGTGTTTACGGCGAGCATGTTGGCGCTGTTTGCGATTGTGGGGTATGGGCCGTATACGCCGTCCAAGTGGGCGTTGAGGGGGTTGGCGGATACGTTGAATATGGAGCTGAATCTGTATCCGGATAATCCGGTGAAGGTGCATGTTGTGTACCCTGGCACGATTACTTCTCCGGGGTTGGAGAGGGAGAATAAGACGAAGCCGCAGATTACGTTGGATCTGGAGAAGGATGAGCCGGCGGAGAGTCCTGAGACGGTGGCGGAGAGGGCGGTGAAGGGGTTGGAGAAGGGGGAGTATAATATTTCGGTGTCGATGCTGGGGAATCTGATGAGGTGTGGGATTTTGGGCGGGAGTGAAAGGAACAACTGGGTGTGGGATACGTTGGTGGGCTGGGTGGTACCGGTGATTTACTTTTTTGTGATTAGGATCATGAATGCGCAGGTGACGGGGTGGGCGAGACAGAATGGGCATCCTCATGTGAAGAAGGCTGCTGCTTGAGGTGGTTGGCAGTTCCTCGATGGGTTAGAGTTGGGAAACGGAATGATTAATGGTCGAAATTGCCCATGTATGGATATGGAAGGACAGCAAAGACTGTACTATAATGGAGGTATGAGATAATAAGGAATTTGTCATTACGCCATGATATGCAAAACGTGGTATCAATCTGCCCTCTGTCGTCGTCCATTTTGATCCTGCCCCTTTCCAGAAGGGGTATGCTCCCAACATAATTCAAACCAGATACATGAACCAGCCCACCACTGGCCGAAGGGTATCCATCTTTTCGCTTGTCTCCCCTCCTCTTTGTTGTATCCTTCCTCCTTCCGGCCTCCCGCCGGGCCATTCTTCTTCCTCCACCCTCCTCAGCATCTCCCCCATCCTGCCAGACCTTATCCCGATCGTCCCAGCAATCATCTCGGTCTTGATCTCCACGCCATTACCCCACAGACTAACCGGGCACTTCCCGAACCCCATCGGCATTTCTCCCCTCGTCATGCCGTTTCTGATCTTTCCTGGGTCATGCCTCCCTGTTTCGTCCCACCAGCAAAAGCCATTTATCACCCAGCCGGTGAACGTCGTTTGCCCAGAGCCATTCGGTTCATGCCTGTCCAGCACCCTCTGCCAGAATGCCTTTGTATCTCTCCCCGCTGGGTCTTGATATGATCTCGCAAAGTTGGAGAGGACGTAGCCCAGCCCACCCCTCCACCACTCCCTAGCCCCGGAGCCGAATTTGCCACTGCCGAGGAACTCCTCGCAACGGTGAAACATCTTCTCCCAGTCGCTTTGATCGCCGAGGAGGGTCACAGACGGGATACCACACCGGGTTCCCCAGTTGTAGACAAAGTACTTTTGCATGGAGCCCATCAACAGAATGGAAGCAGTGATTTCGTCTGTTTCGGTTGTTGTGGTAAATGACGGTATGAAAAACCTGTGGGCTATGTCGGGGTTTGTCAGAGATGACGAGAGCAGGGTTGAGGCCATCTGATGGGCTAGAGCGCCATGATTGAGGGTTGGGGTGAGTTCAACCGGGATGTATAGCTCCTTTTTTGGGCCATGCTTTTTTGATGAGGGGATGAATAAGTGTTGGAGGAGAGAGGCGTTGGTGTTGATATAGACTGATAACTGTGATAATATGGCGAGCCAGACGTCGTCGGGCCGGAGGATGATGTTGTGGTGGTTGGAGTAGGCTTCCATCAAGCTGTAGACAAGTCCATTTTTAGCCGCATAGAGAGTGGTTGATGAAGTTGATGGAGATGGTGAGAAGGACGACTGGACTATGGGTCGCGTTCGAGGAGGGGAGGATCTGGAGGTTGTGTCTGTTTCATGGCTGGTTATAGACAGCAGCAACTGCTCTGGGGAAGTGACTCGGGTGTAGGTCTGGTGGAGACGGGCAGTTTCTGGTGGATGGCACGATGGGTAGATGGTGATAGGCATGGCTCGGGAGGCGTTTCTGCCTCTCTGGGAGACTAGAAACCACAAGGCGAAAGACGCAAAAGACAAAATGGTTGTCTACAGGTCATGATGTTTAGGGGCCCCCTAAACGTACAGAAGACTCATAGACATCTTGCAGCCTCCCGTACCCCACCCGGTAGGGTGCATCTTCCCGTCTTTAGAGCATCTGCGTGATCTAGACTGCTCGGGATTCGGGGACACTCCCGAAGGGAGCGAGCGGTACCGGTAGCTATTGTGCTCGACATGCAGCATAGACCCCACGTTGTGTTGTTGAAGGGCGTATATCACTGGAATAGACGGCACTAAGCCCTATCCCGTCACCGAGGACCCTCTTGGCCGCCGCATGTCGTACCGATCGACGGGACCAGTGGCTTGTTGGAGGGCGCTGAATAAGGAAATTTGTAGCATGGATAAAACATGATTGGAGCCGCACTCGAGACGGTATTGTCCTTCCAAAGCCATCTACCGACCTTGGCACGGTTGACACCCGATACCGATACAACCTGCCGGATTCTGACCGCTGTGTTGCCACCGCCAGCCTACACACTGTGCGGCATCCCCGGACCTGTCATGATCTCCAAAATTGACATCCACTGGATTCTCAACGCCAGATGATGGAATCAGTCACCGACTGACGACGTGTGAGACAGGCACATGCCGTGACATGCCGTGTAGAAGAATGGATGAATAGAGGGCAAAACACGAAATGACATGTCGTGTTTCAGACACCAAAAGCCGGGCAGATGGACAAAAAGGACAGTAGCTGCAGTGTGGGCAAACCCTTGGAGACCCCTAGGTCCAGCTTGGAGCAAGCGTCCCGTCGCCGAAGAGACGCTTCGCTGACTTTAGCAATGAGTGGCAGGTGAGGTGGGGGAAAGGCTAGAGTCACCAGCAATCAGTGGTATGACAGACAGCTGAGACCCAAACCGCATGTTGGCAGGTATGAGCAGACATGAGAGAGAAAAACAAAGCTGACGGGAGTGAGGTATAAAGTGGCCGTGTGGAATGCGCTTCTCGGTGACCATAATAGCAGTTGGTGCAAGTTGCGGAATGTGAATATCGAATAAGCGATATCAACGCACGGGCCAGGTAGACGCCAGTTTTTGAAGAGATAGCGTAGGCGCGAAGCAAAGCTCTGATTGGGCAATCCTTTTTCCAAAAAACTCCGCAGCTGGCAAGACGCTCTGCAGGCTGCTTTCAGCTCTCAGCTCTCAGCCCGCGCTCCTTTCCAACGTCGACATCCCAAACGCGCACTTTACAGCTGACGACAGCTGCTCGACATCACCAATCCCTCCCCGAACCAGCTCTGCGACCACACGCCGCCTAGAGCTTCGGGGCATTTTTAGAGTCCTATTCGGACACGAGCATGACATCAACCGTCTCCCGTCCGCAGCGCGGCCGACCGAACAAGGTGACGAAGCCGCAGCCCACGGCACGCGGTCGCCCCACCCGTGGTGTTGTCCCCGGCACTCAACTCGACGTCCACGCCCACCAAATTCACCAGCAGGCACAGGCCCAGGCTCAAGCCCACCAGCAGGCTCAAGCTCAGTACGGAGTGCACGCTGCGCCTTACGTGGCCGCCGCCCAGCACGCCCAGCACGCCCTGGAAGAACTCAAGCCCGAACCGGACCATTCCGTGTTCGACAACGTAGGCGTGGACGTCGGAGTTGGAGTTGGAGTACCCATGGGCGTCGAAGACTACGCGGCTGCCGCTATGGAATCAGAACTTGGCAATGTGGATGCTCACGGCGAGGCGGAACCCGATGCCGATATGGAGGAGGATGATCACTCAGTCGGAGGCTCTGGTCTTCAACAACACGTTGACCTATCAACCGCCAACATGCTGGCTAACAGCGGTGCTAATGTTGTCGGAGGAGGTGTCGTTGGCCAGAGTGTCCACGATCACATTCAAGAGATGCAGCAGGGGCTCGCACATGCTCAGCAACAGCAGCAGCATCAGCAACAACAACACCAGCACCAACCGCAGCAACACCAACAGCAGCAACATCAGCAACATCAGCAACAGCCCCAGGCCCAGATGAGCGCCCCCCAGCAGATGGAGCCTCAGGTCATGGGACTCACTGAAGACCTTGCGCGCGAGTCTGGCTATCATAACCTCAGCGTCGAGAGCGCGCTGGCGAAACGGTTGGCCCGTGAGCCCGGTAGACGTCTCGCTAACCAACGTCGACCGGAGCAATCTCTGAACCTGAATCGGCGGAGTAACGTGGAGGCCCTTTTTGCTCATATTTCAGGGACGCTTGCTCCGCAACCGTGTAAGAACTGCCACAAAGGTCACGGGCCTTGGAGTACATGTGTGGTAGTAGATGGCCAGATGTGTGGCAGCTGTGCCAACTGTTGGTTTAATGCAAGCGGAGCTCGGTGTAGTTTTCATGGTACGACTTTGCCGTCTTCATTGTCGTGACACCTGTACTGACAATAAACAGAAACCCGTACTCAGCAGCCCATGGCTCAACATCCTGGCATCATACCGACGGCAGGCGCGGCTCTGCCTGCGGATGCAAACTATCGGTACACACCGACGCATTCACTCTTGCCACCGGCTCATTCTAATGCCATGCAAGCTATCAACTTCACCGGAGGAGGTGTGCCGTCTCTGAACAACAACCCATTGCTCCAGCAATTGGTGAGCAAAGCTATGAGCGAAGTTCGGGCTGCTGACCGTGCTACACGGCTGTTCTATCAACTCGAGGTCACGGCGAAGCAATTGGCCCTTCAATATGCCGAGTACGAAGAGGCCACTGCAGGTCAGAACCAGCCTGGAGGGGCAGGGAATCAGATTGGCACCGGTCAGCATGGTATGGGCGATGATGGCAGTGCCTAGAAATAACCGCCATCTTGTCTGCGCCTTACTTTGGAAGTCACAGGCGACTTTGAACCAAACCATCTATGAGGGGGGACTCATCAGACTTCTACCGTTGGTAAATCCACGCCATCAAATTTCGCGAATATCGAAACCCAGTGTCAAATCACAAATTTACCCACCCCCCTCTCACGATTACTCGGTGCTGGATATCACCATTACAACACGCACCATTGTACTGACTTATACGGTCAGGCAAGAGGAGGTCTTTTTTTTCCGTTCCCCCTCCTCTTTGAAGACAAAAACTCGAGGAGGCTAGAACACTCCGGAGTTCTTTTATTTCTTTTTCTATCGGAATGGATGCAAATCGATACCCCCTCTTTTTTTTCCTTCTTTAAAACTCGATGTAAGGAGGAAGGCACCTTACCGAATTACAATAGCCGTGGTCATCTCTTCTTTTTCCCGTTTTCTCGGCCCGGCTCTTTGTCTTTTTTTGAGCCTGGAAGGGTTTCTTTAAGGAATTTGTAATACAACACAGATTACACAGAACCACCGACACGTGCTTGTTTTCTTTTTTCTAATCGTCTCATGTTCTTACAACACACTTTTGTAACCCCAACATACTTATAGGCCTTTTAGTTTTGTCCGTTGTCTCTGTCAGACGTCCTGTTGTGTAAAGGTTGGGTCGAAGCTGGATAAAGGGTGTTGCTGAATTGCTCAGAGAATGTATCGAATGTATTCTGGTATGGCTAGGAGGCATGATTGGGTTAGGTGTATGGAGGGAGATATACCAGAGAGACTGCGTATTGGCAGCATAGCCGCATCACCTTGCAACTACCAATCACACAACACACGGTCAGCAAAAGGAGGCGGAAACAGGCAGGAAACGCTGCAGACTGATGCCACTGAGTTATGGACAGATGGACAGACAACTGTGACTGGGTTGGTGGAAGCTTGTATCTTACTCCTGTCTATGTCTATTCTTCTGTAGCCAGCCAGACTGGAACTGGCGCAGGAAGAGAGATCTTCTCAAATTGAAGAGGAGCAGTGAAACCAAGCGTGCTCTGTCATCATTGCCTTCGTAACAACCGTGATCTACCAGCTATGTTTACATGCAACATCCAAATGAACCCAACTTGACCACTTTGCCTAATTTCCACTCACGACGAAAACAACGCCCGCTAATATGGGTGATGACGATATCCATTCAGGAAGTGAAGCGGCATCATCTTGGGCCACCAAACTTTTCTGTCACTCGACATTGTCATACGCCATACCCCAAGCTCAGCGCGGTTGCTTATGAAAACAATGCATCTCTCCTTCCCCTCAAGATTAGAAGTGTACGTGGGGGCCTGCTTTCCAGACCGATTAAGAAAGATTTGAAGCCAGCAGCATCTGACAGCACTCGCCGTAAACCAGATCTGACCCCTTCAATCCACCGGTGTCTTTTGACACCACAAGAAGAACCCCAGAAGCGTAGTTGAAACTGCAGGGCTTGCCCAAACCATTTTCCATCAGTTGCTTCAGAGTGTAAAGTGATTTTGAATGGGCCGGTCGATACACTGCCCAGCGCTGTGATTTCATTCTTGGTTTAAGCTCGGGGTGAGGAGGCAAGCCGAGGTGAATTGAGGCGGCAAACTTACCAAACCCCCCCCCCCCCCCCAATCCATTGAAACTCTGGGGGACCAGCCCTAATCGTTTTGCTTTGATAAGAGAACTCAGAAAGCGTGGTTTCTTTTGAAGGGTTCATCATCAGTTTGCAAACCGTAAGGTATGCAGACCCGAGATGGACACACTACCCAGCGCTTTTATGTCATCATTGTTCTCAGAAAGCTCCCCCGGATCGCACATGGGTCTGTGTTTTGAGTGTCAGTAAACTCTGGCCGTCAGTTGACTCGGCCGCCTTCTCTTGCCATGTTGCTGTCTGGGAAGTGACGAGGGCAGGTCGCAACACTCCATCAGTTGTGCCACAGCCACAGGGCATAACACAACAACGGGATAAAATAAAAGACATAGCAACAAGTGAAAGGGAAAGAGCCAACTTACCTTGGGTACATTTAATTCAATTTTCTGCTTCGGTCTCCCATCTAAGGATGAGCCTACTCGTGTTGAGCTTAGTACCCTCCTAGAGGGGATGTGCTAAAAACATATCAAACTGAGGACCAGACCAGGCCTTGGGCAAGCCAGGTCGACTTTTTATACCTTTTTTTCACTGAGCTATCTTTTAGATTTAAAACAACTGCGTGGTAGCATGCCACAGTGGCGCAAAGCTACCACCCATGGAACCCTCGCTGGTACCTCTGCTGCTAACAGCCACGTGGAATCCAAATTTGAAGGGACCCGCGGATCTTTGCTTGTGGTGTAGTGGAAATTTGAGAATGATGTGGCTGTCTTGGCGAAACTCTGTGTCGAGGTCCGTCGTTGTTCGAAGCCTCTCTGGTTTATTTGTTCTTGAGGTTTTCACCCTACACCAGCATCATTTTCAATCATGGATGATATCGGTCCGAATCTTCCGCTTTTTACATAACATCAGATGGAAATTAGTCAAATGGTAAATAGGCGCAAGACATGTCTGTCTGAAATACAGAAGGAGACACTCGTGAGTTGGTCGCTGCTCTGGATCTATCTCACCGTGGCTCTTTCTCTATCACTTTTTTCTCCGCCTTTTTTTTTCCGTCTCCGCAACTCAAACTCACCTGTGTTCTTTCTCTCTCAGGCGCTCTTTGACCGAACCGATTCACTTAAAGCTATACCTACATTTCACTATAATGTTCTTCTTTTCCATACTGTAGCTCAGGTTCAGTCAGTTCTTTCTGCGAAGTCCTGGGTGCCAGCCACACTCTAGCACATCTATCAAGAAACGGTGTAAGACCATTGGCTGAGCCGCCTCTGAGGCGGTCTTTGGGAGAAAACAGCGATCTTAACACCGGACCAAGGGTACATACAACCTAGGTAGATCCCAACGCTTGGGATTTTGTTCAAGCAGTTGGGGAGGCGTGCCCCTTTCTCACGCTATTTGTTTAGCTCGGTATCAACGTGTGCTAGGTTGTCATCTGATGAAGTTTCGTAAGTTGATATTTTCCACCACTCTGAGCGGTGGAATCGCATCAGCAACCAGCAGCAGCAGCAGCAACAGCAGCAGCGGCAGCAGTCAGGAAATCAAGAGATCCGACAGCCCGGAAATGCCGACTAATAAAAAAAAAATTGCCGCTCCCGTCAGGCGCGGCTGATACTCTTCGTCGGCTAGATCCCTACTTGGCGTCTATCGAAGTCCCACACTCTGTTACCTCTGATAAGGGCCAATAATAAACCAAGAGCGCCCCCCCTCAAGGAAATATCTACAACACCATATTTCAGAAAAACGGAAATTACCGTGATCAACGAATATGAGAAACTGTATTGTGTTTGGGGTTTCCTACCTTATGTCGCAGTAGTGGAGAACTAACTGGGGGACGGGGTGTGGGATAAGGTGTGATTCCTCGCTAGTTATGGATCATAGTAATATTCTGTTCCTGAAACACGGGGTTAGTTATCGTCAGTTTACTATCCCATCCCCTTTTAAGAAAGCCAGGGAAAGGTGAGGCAATAGCGGAGATCTCAATTCATGGATACTGGAGACAGGGGTAGATATAGACCGGGAGGAGGTATAATAGGTAGTATGCTTATATCGAGGTCCAGGTTTTTGGATAGGTAGGTAGGAGGGTGTGGCTCGTTGGTGATATCTTGCAGCGCAGTAAGCATCAGTGGGATGAGTGTTTGAGGCACGGCCAGCCTTGCGGATATTGAAGAATTATGCCGTGTTCTTTTTTCTGCCTTGTTAAGATCTTGGTACCGAAAGTGCGGGGGATCAGTGGCTTGTGGGAGAGGGTAAAAGCGGCTGGAGATCCGGCTTTGGAAACACAAGGGAGTTTGGTTATGGATGGTTTACCCGCTCTGTTTCCAAAGCTGAGATGCAATTTTTGGATAGGAATGAATGGATGGATGGTTTACTGGCGGTGATCCAACCCCGAGGCTCTGGATGGTTGGTAAGGTACGTATGGACAGGAGGTTGTTATTGGAGGGGAGGGGAGCGGCTCAGACCAAATCCTACGGTTGCAGTTAGATTGATCTAGGCACGTTACTGGAACTACATGACACCAACAAATACCGAGCTTGCAGAAGGTAAGCTGGTTACCTTAGTTGCCCGCCGCAGATTTACCTTTGCTGTAACATGACAATATCGATAAAGAGGAACCCTCTGCATTTAAACAGAAGTTATAGCCAAGCGACTGCAATATGAAACATCTGCTGTGTTTTTCTGGATGGGAATCGTTGCTGTAGGTATTGGAGAAACGCTTGTGCTTGAGAGTCAGGGTATATCATGGCTGATGGACTCAAGGTCGTTTCGTTACACTTATCTTGCTCCACGAGACGTTCACTTTCAAGTCGCTCCCCCCTTCTATGCTAGCTACACCTGTTGGAATCTCAAGTTAGCTCATCTCAGGACACTATACTCAACGAAGTAACCGCGAACCTAGTCCACGCCCCGTCCGCAAGACGTTCACCTCGACAACAAGAGTCAAAGACAGGCGAGGAGCAAATTGGCTTGCTCTTATGATTGACTGGTGAAGCATATTCCTCCCGAAACGAGTCACACCACCTATTACTCACCCCAACAAACTCTGCTTGCAGCCATCATTCCCAAAGCCACCGCCTGCTGTTTGTAAAGGTTAATCACAAAAGTCAGTCACCACATGGCCAAAAAAAAAAGCAAATCACTCTTTCAGTGAAAACACCTAAATGAATTCCCCATCCTCCTCCCCCAAGACCCAAACAACTACACTCTACACTACACACACAAAAATACCAAAGCACCTTGAAAAACTGAGAGAAAACCCCCCGCCCGTTGCTCCATATTATAGACAACAAGAAAAAAACAGAGAAATACTGTGTGTTCAAAAGATGAGAAACAGAGATAATAATAAAATCCAAAGAATGAAAGCATAAAAGAAAAAGAAAAGAAAAGATGCGCGGCTGGCGCAGTGGTATATCTTCCTCCATCCTCCTCCCTCGTCCCCTATTCTCCTCACTCCTTCCCCTCATCCCCTACAGTCCCCTTCTCTCTCTCTTTCTCTCCCCCTCTGTCCATCCAGCCAACACGCCCAACGCTAACTCGAACCCACCACCCCCTCGTTCATCACCCTCGTCCCTCTCCCACCCCTTCAACCCATACACATTGCGTTTTGTCGTAACAGTCGTCGTCCAGCATTTCAAGGAATGGGGGGCTCGAGAGCGCGAGGAGTGTTGACATGGACCGTTGTTCTTTTTTTCCATTTGACTCTTGTAACAAAAATCATACAGGATTGGGGGATGACCAATAAAAACAACAACAGGATTTTGACAGAGAGTTTTTCTTTCCCAGAGAGAAAACAGAGAGAACCAGCGCAGACTGAATAACAGAAAAAATAGAGAAAAAACAGTAAACGACATCATAATTAAACAACATATGTATCCCTTCCCCGTTCGCCCCTCAAAACCAAGTCCGGTTTCTTTTTCGACCACAAAAAACACGTCTGCTGTTCTCTCCCTAACTCTCTCGTTGTGTGGAGACGGCATACATTTCATATCGGGGAATCAACCATCCCCGATTTCTGCGAGTGGCTAGCAAAAACAAGGGTGATCTGGGGATATCCAGACCAAGAGTGATGAGATTGGAGGATGTTGGGAGATAGGAGGGTAGGACTAGTTGTGGGGAGCGAATGAACATCATGGTACGCGCCGTTTCACATCAGGGTCGGTGGGGTATATTCGATGTTCGGCCAAGCACCATGAAGCACGACTGGCCTTTTGTAGACAGCATAGCTTTTCGTCTGAACAAGACCAGTCGTTATCCGGTCTGCTATCAGATAAGACCGCAGAGGCGGAGGTTCTCCTGAATGATGATATCTGTGACCGAGTTAGCACCAGTTCTTGCAGTTAGAGAAGGATACTCTGAACTTACCATTCACGGCAGCCATCACGAAGCGGATTTGCGTTGTGTCTGTCGCGCAAGTGAAATGTGTGTAAATCTGCTTGCTCTCATGCTGGTTGAGGCTGACGAAGCGGTTGAGAATGTAGTCGCAAGCCTGACCATAGTCATCACCGCCCTCGTAGTCGGGGAAGTAGTTCTTCATTGGGCTGACGGGAAGCTTCTCCTTAAATCTGTCGATCTTGTTGAGGAACAGAATGATGGAGGTCTTGATGAACCACCTGGAGTTGCAGATGGAGTCGAAGAGCGTGAGAGCTTCCTGCATGCGGTTGACAGTCTCGTCCTCGAACAGGAGCTGATCATACTCGGAGATAGCGACGAGGAACAGAATGGTCGTGACGTTTTCGAAGCAATGAATCCACTTCTTACGTTCTGATCTTTGACCACCGACGTCGAACATTCTGTACGTGAGCTCACCAATAATGAACGTCGTCTCCGTGATACCAGTGGTCTTGACACGAGAACGAAGGACATCTTGGTCGTTGGGCATGTAATCTGGGGCAGCGATACGCGCAATGTTGTCAAAGTAGCTAGAGTGAACAGGTCAGCATTCATTGCACAATATGATGGCAATCACAAAGAAACCTACTATCTGGCAGAGTCGTTGAGCTGGTACTCTCTTGAGCGCTTGAAACAGCTCTGGACACCGGCGTCCCTCCACAAAGCCTCGATGGCATTGCCAACCTCTGGGGGAAGGACATCACCCTCAATCTGGGCTGGTTGCATGAAGATGGTCTGGACATGATACTCCATGCGGGCGTCGGCCAATGGCAACTCCAACGACTCCATCGCCTCGAGAATGACGCGCATCGACTGGACGGTGTTGCTGAAGATGATCTCCTTGAAGGACTCGCGCTCATCGCGTGAGTAGCCACCCTCGTGGATCAGCTTCATTTGCTTCAAGATGGTTGACTTTCCGGATTCACCAGCACCTGCAACCACTGATTAGCTTCCGGAGGCTTCTGATTACGGGGCACCTCGCCGGCGACCATCGCGCCATTGGCCGATTGAGGTTTCGGCGACAATGCCTGAATAGACTTTTTTTTTTTTGGCGGAGACAAGAACTTACCCAGAAGCAACATCTTGATCTCGTTGCGCTGTTGCATCCGATCCCTCTTCAACTGATTCTCAATCTCCTCGTTCCGGGCCTTGCCCTCCTTCTCCTCTGTGCTCATTCCGCAACCCATTTTGGCGATGTGTGGATGACAAATCTGATGAAAACGACGGTATGTTTCAATCGGAGAGAATTAATCGATGCGGTCTGCTAATGGAAAATACCACGCGTTAGTCTCCTGTCGTCGAATTGAATTGATGATTTACGGTCGCCGTCGCCTGGCTTGCGACCCTGGGCTGATCGGTCGATTTTCGCGACGTTCCGACTCCTTTCTTCTGACACCTTCTGCGATGACAAAGCGCGATTCCCTTTCGACAATGGCCGCGATGGAAATCCGTCGATGGTTACACGATTCGCGTTCAATTCGACGGCAATATAGGAGTCGTGTTGATGGAGCGCCACGGGGCCCTCTCGATAAGGTTTTGGATTGCAGCGTGGCAGAAGAAAGGCTGTCGTTGGGGGCAAAAGCCGTCTTGGGGTGTGGGAGAGGCTTCACTCACTCTGTCGGCCGGGAACCAAACTTTCTGGACAGCCGGCAACCGTCAATCGAGCGACTATTAGGGGACTGTGTTGAGATAAGGAAGGGAGCTGATGGAAATAAACGCCGCGATGGTCGACTCGGGTCGTTTCGGCAGTCAAACAGAAGGGCGGTCGGCCTTTGCTGTGTGCTGCTCAACTCAGGATCGCGGGAGGGTGTGAGCCGGAGATCAAAGGGAGAGGAGGAGGAGAGTGGGAGGGTTGGTTCTGTTAATGTGAAGGAAACGCGGAGCCATGCACGCTGCAATTCGGGGGGACCACGGGCCCAGCCAATGGCAGCGAATCGTTTTTTCGGAGCTTGCAGGATATGTGGGGCCCCCAAGATCCCTAACTGGCCAGAGCCCGGACATTGTTCCCTTTGGCAAGCAAGCAGCCAGAAAAAATGAAGACCCCCCTGAGCCGGCCCCCTGCCCCCCTGTACAGTCTGAAGCCGGCAACCCTGATGATACCTGGGAGGATACCGCTGATGGAAGCTTCATCTACGCCTTCCACAGCCTCATCAATGTCTCTCTCTGTGTTCTGCATCTCTCTCCGCGTGCGCCGAGAATGTCCAGGACGAGAGATCGCTGAGAGGCGCGCATTTGACCGAGACCTCCTTCGATCAAAATGGTCTTTTGGTTTCCCGAAAGAGCAACCCCTGGTAGCACCAGGCACTGGGCAGTGGAGTGGCACCCGCTAGTGGGAGACGGCGCCATTAGCCGAAACAACTCGCAGATGATGGGATTTTTATCTATCTACCGGGGCTAGCATCATCACGACAGCCCCGTGACAGCATGGCTTGGAGTGCTTTCTCAGACCGAGACAAGAAAAGAAAGAAATCGGCCCCGTCGATGGCGAAACTGGTATATTACCGTGACATCCCAACCCATCTCCTTTGTTTCCCGCATCTCCCCCAGCAGTTCCCCTTTCCCTTCTCCCGCCTATTGACCCCTCCTTTGTTGTCTTGAAACACCCCTCCAATGCCTGTCGTCCCAAGAGCCGAGTTCCAGATCGACCGTCATCAAGTTGGGTTGTTCATACCGTACGGTACTGTACAAAGGCACCAGTATTCTCACTCCGAGCGCCTACTTTTAACTGGCGAGCGTCAACAACATCAGCAAAGCCAACACGGCAAAATCAGTTTTACAGTGGGACGCCCGAGTGCCGTTTTGTTGATCGCCATGTCTGAGACAGCCGTCCCTGAGCTTATTAGCAGATCGCCAGCCAAACAGACCTGTTGCGTACCTGAGCACAACAGTCGTTGTCAAAGCTATCTTTCACCACGGGAATTCGGCCACGACAACCTGTCTCTGTCGTGTCGGTGAGGTCTTCTCCCGCTCCAATGCCTCGATAGCTGCAACCTGCGTTGGTAATCTTCCACTTGCACCCCAATCCCAGGATCAAATGGGGAACAGTGGATACAACCCTCCAAAAACCATACGACAAAATACCACCGGGTCCGGCCGTGACCACGGACTGCCCGTCACTTTTATGAGGACGGTAGAGCGCTTCGCCCGCAGGGAGTACCGCCGGTGTGGTGTTCAACTCATCTCCTTGCGTAAATGCTGAATCGCGGCCTGCCGTTGGTTTATATCCCTATAACAAAGCAGTTCGCCGCTTTTACACCCTTTTTGCAACCTCAAAAAAAGCCCGTCCTGTGTAAGGTGGGTGTGGGTGGTAATACCGATATCAAAAGTCTTCCTTCACGCTTCCAACAAACCCGCCCCCATGGCACTGTTCCTCCTGGTTAAGATTAATGAGATGGCTGTCCCAACCTTCTTTTCCTTCTGGAACGGGTGCTCTCTACGACATCGCCATCCGTGCACCAAACCAAAACCTTTCAATCTACGCTGTACCTCAGTCAATGCAGTCTTTTGAAACGTTGCCATAATTAGCCGACACTCGACAATCCTCCATGCTATGCAACAGGCAATCGTCCGTCATGGCCAATGGCGTGGAATGTGGCTGGCTAGCTGCTGCGTTTTCTGCAGGTGTTCGCAGCGCCATCCCAAGCCATTGACGATTCTATAGTTGCTCTGCCGCTATGTTGTATCTCGTAGCACGTTGTTCCGCAACCTAAACCCCTATGACGAAAGGGCAAAACAATGCGACGGATAGAGGCCGATATTGGCCTGGATATGCACATTGCTATTGTACGATTATCTTCGCGGTATTTCGTGAGACTCCTTGGCACCCCGCTTATGTGATCGACAACTGTGCTGCAGGTGTCCGCTTTCATGATCCGATAGAGGAGGCTGCAGTCCTGTCTGCCTATCGACGCTGCCATGCATGGATGCCGCGATAGTTGAAGCCCATAGTAGATATCTTCCCGAGCCTGGACGAAATCGAAGCTGGTTGTGGTCGCTATCAATTCCCGATCGCTGGAAATTGTCTTAATTAAAAGATTCAGCAGTCTACCTTTAGGAAGCCCTCAGACCTGCACCAGGTGGAACCACAACCCACTACTACTGGAGCCCGCCCACCGCGTGGTGTGTGGATCGCGAAAACACAACCAGTCCCCTGAGAGGAAAGACAAGCTCCACTCCCTTGGTGCCTGGGCAGATGTGAGGAACGGCACGCTGATTCGACCTTGATGATGGAGAGAGTGCGAGGATGCCATGGAGGGTTCCATGGTCGACTTGCTTCTGCTGCACGAAAGATCCCCGCCGCCTCCCGCATTGCGAAATGCAACTTCAGCTGACAAGAGCCTGGCGCCGGAGTGACCGCCCGTGCCGCTCCTGCAAAACTGCTGTTACCAGCTACCCGGAATCTGTGCATCTGAGGTCAGGCTGTTCTTTCTCCGTGTTGGTGATAGGGAACGCCTTTTGGAACGACTCTATCGCTTTCGAGGCGCCCGTTGGTATTCCGTTTAGATGCATGGAAACTTGAGCCGCGCATGGCCGAGCCAGCTTTAGATTAATTTCGCGTCCCAAGAACCCAGCGCCCCTTTCCGGTTGGCGCTGGCAGTATCAGGCGCTAGGATGAAAGAAGCAATCTTCCAGAAGCTGATGTTCGTGGAGATCTCGGGAAGAACTCGTCAAAGCGGTCCATTTCGTGATGGGATGAAGGCTGCGGCGTGGAAACAGGGAAGGGGCGCGGGAAATAGGGGCTCGATCTTTCCGCGCCATTCTTGTCAGATATCAATCCGAGAGCAAGGGAAGTGACAGTTGTGAGTTTCGGGGTTCTTTGTTTTTGCCTGGAGCCCTGGAAGCTTGCCTAGCCAACGCGACATTTTCAAGGTGGGAGGATGGCGATCCATATGATGAACCTGCTGCTCTCAGGCGATGTGTGGCTTCTCGCCATCATCCGAGCCTTCGATTCTGTTCAGCGCCTCTCACAGCGGGCCGGCCTCGTCTTGGCGCTCCTACGCGCCACACCGCTCAGTGCCTGATAGAGACTAGGGTCCCTAGCACTACAGTTGGTGATCACTTCGGTTGTCAATGTTCCACAAGAACAACCCGCCAAAAGACTCCAGTTTCGACGACAACCCTGGCAGCCTTGCGAGCCAGCCTCGCTACTATTATCGAAACAGTAGTCTTTAAGCCGACGGCATGGCATCTTCCGCCATTCCATTAGAACGTCTTGGTGGCCATGGTATGCCCCTTGCGAACATTGGCGGTGAACAGTTCATCTGATGTGTATAAACAGCGTTCAACCACCGTACCAGTGTGGAACTGGAGGAAGAATATGATCGCTTGAGAGAACTGGCGCGGGCGGAAGCAGAGAAGAAGAAGTCTTGCTTTGACCGAGTACGGCACTCCCTGATGGGCATAACATCCTGGAGCCCGAATGTTTTTTTCTTCATTAATGCTGACGTCGAGAATAGGCTCATCAAGCCTATAAACGTGGAGATGGTGCCGAGGCGAAGGCTCTCTCGAATGAAGGCAAGCGCCATCAAGCAAAGCAGGCCGAGTATAACAAACAGGCTGCTGCGTTCATCTTTCGGGAAAACAATGCCATGGGCCGTATTGCTGAGGATACCATCGACTTGCATGGGCTGTTCGTTGAAGAGGCCGAGGATGTCCTCGAGGCTAGAATCCGGGATGCCCAAGCTCGTGGCCAGACACACTTGCACGTAATTGTTGGGAAGGGCAATCATTCAACAGGAGGAGTACGAAAGATCAAGCCGCGTGTCGAGCAGCTCTGCCGAGAACTCGGTCTTGACTATGCCACAGAGGAGAATGAGGGCCGTATTTATGTTGATCTTGGTGGAAACCGCGTCGACGCCCCTCCTCCTCTTCCCGAGCAGCCAGATGGGCACCAGTCTCACAGCCGTCCTCAAAGACCGCACCGACCCCGGCCAGAACGGCCGCAGCGACCGCAGCGACCCCAACGTCCCCAAGAGCCGGAAGACGACGACATCTTCAGTTGCCTCAAAGCCTGCTGCACGGTTATGTAGTGTTGAGAGTTGGATATGTTGTTCTTTGGCTTGGTTCTGCCTCTGAAACATGGGATGCTTTTGTAGGTTATTGGAGGGGGAGTATTCGATTTGGAACATGGAATGAATGACTGCGTTGGAGGAAACACAAAGGAGTCTGGGATATGTTTTTGGCAAGTTGGCTTGTTGGTCTGGTCAAATCCGAAAAAAATTGTTGTCAAATCTGTTTGAACTTGTCATCGCACTTTCCTGCCGCCTGCCGCGCTTGCCATTTCAAACATGTAAGAAGAGGTCACGCCAGCATTTGACACATGCCTTAGGTTTGCACCTGTCACCGTCTCGTGTCTGTCAGTTGCTTTGAAATCTTCCCCATCTTGCAGGTGCTTCCTGCTTCCTCGACCTGCCTTCCGTCATGCTGCTGCGAACTGTTGCTCCAGCTACGCTAACTACATCCCCTTAAGTCCAATGTGTGCCTTGAACTCCTAATTAAACATCTCTTAGACTTCACCACTCTCCTTATATCCTTGATGCATCACGATTGTCACCTCTAAGTTCACCTTCACCAACTTACACCTCCTCCTCATCCAGCCCTAATGCGAGTTGTCCTGCCCCCCACAGAAACTCGCCTGCTCACCCACTGGAAGCCTCCTCGGCGTCCACGCGGTATCAGGAGACTAAATTCCCTCAACCTAACCGTAACCTCCTATCTCGATCCTCACCACCCTCTTTACAAACGACTCGGCCCGAACTCGCTCTCTCGTTACCCCTACAACCGCAAAATGGATACCCTCTTCACGACCTCCAAGCCTAAGCCCCAGACCCAGGTCTTCATCCCTGCCTCCGCCACCCGCCTCGAGATTGTCCTCCTAGCTCTAGGTATACTCTCCCTCGTCGCTCTCCTCCTCTTGATCCTCGCCCTTGCCGTCCGCCGCCGGGTATCAGCCTCCATCAGCAAACGTCATCACCGCAGAAGCCACCAACCCGACGTTCATGGTCGCGTCTCCTCGCCATGTCTATTCAACAGCGCGTTCGGCGACCCTCTCCCGCACGAGCCTTTACTCTCCTCGTCATCTTCCTTAACCGCAGACGACAACGAAGCGAACATGAAAACGTCGCTGCTCAACCGCGTCCGAAAAGCAAGCGAGGACCTCGCCGAGGCAGTTCAGTACGAACTCATGCAGCTGGGGAGGAGGGTCTCTGCTCATGGGAGGGCGGTGGTGGGCGCCACAACGCGGAGAGGACAGACGGAACAGGAGAGGAGGGTGAGAGATGAGGAGGTTGGTTTGGATGCTGCTCAACAACAGCATCAGAATGGGTTTGACGGTTGGAGAGACCAAGACAATAGTAACTGGTCCTGGGATACCGAGGCTTGCACGGCAGGGCCGAAGCCGGAAACGGTGATGAGACGGTCGATAAGCTGGGTGATGGATCAGAGCAGAAGGTCGAGTTATGCTTACTCCCGGGAGCTTGCATCGCCTTGTAACACTAAGCAGGTGTTTAGAGCAAGGGTGAGGAGTAGTGGTGGGAGATGGAGAAGTTTGGCCGTGACTGGTGCTGAGTATGCTGTGTAAGACTGTAACGAGAACGTGTGAGCTGATTTTTGGACACTGAAAAAGAATGATAGACCAGTACTGGTGTAGACATCACAACAGCAAATAGATGCTAGTGATTCAGCTTATAAGCAATGCGTGTCTAGAACAAAAGTCAGCCTTATCGCCAGCCTTCACTCTACAAGATACCGTCGTGACATCTCATATGAGCACTCCAGGCAGGTAAGCGTATAAGTCAAACGGTCTTCTCATTCCCCTCCTTCTCGTCTAAGTAATTTTGACACACCAAGGATTTTTGTACACTGGCCCTCGACCCATTGCCAACTCCAAGCCCCTCTGTCTGATTCAACTCCTCCCCTCTCTTTCTTGTCCGGACAACCCCGGCTCTCATATCGTCTTTTTGGTGGTATTTATTTGCTTGAGTTTTGGCTTGTTTCAAGCCTGCTTCCTGATCTCCTTGGCGGCCTGCTTCAGGCTGGAGTTGCACTCCTCATATGCTCTGCCGGCACCGAAACCGACGCCGACGAAGGCGGGCCACGCCCTGCGCTTGAAGAGGAGGACTGAGAAGACGACGCCGAAGCCGAGGCCGAGGGAGGACTTGATGATAAGGTTGGAGAAGCAGCGGTCCCACTGGATATGGGGGTTAATATTTAATGGTAAGGGGAAGAGGTGGGGGTGGGGGGTGGGGGGGGGGGGGGAGAGTGGTGGTAGGTATGGAGGAGGGAACGGACCTTCTCGTTGAGGAGGGCTTCGCTGACGGGGCGCGATACAGCGCGGGTAGGAGGGGGAGTTGTCGTCGCGGGGGCGGTGTCGGCCATTGTGATTATTTGGGATGAAGAGGGGGCGGGTTTTGCGCAAAGCTATTTGTTTTAGGTTGTGGTGGTTAGCAATGGGGGGGAGTAGAGGAGAGAAGCGGTTTTGCGGGGATGCATGTGCTTCCTTTCCGGGAGCGGGAGGAGCTTGGGCACCCGGAAATCAAATATAGGATATCCGTACCTTATGTAGCGACTGACTAAAAAAGAGAACACTCAATTGAATGAGTTACAGGCACTGGGAACGAGTGTTGATGACCGGGGAGCAAAAATACCGCTTTTGTATTTTTCTAAAGTCCCACTTGCGAAGGATATGGTACGTCAGTTCGGCTTGGATTTGAAGCTATTTTGTTTTTGGAGCACCGCACAGCCGGGAAACAAGACGTCGGTCGTTTGGATGCCAAGAACTGGGCTCGAAATGCGGCGCGTTAATGGCTCGGGCTGGCTTTGCCCGTGGTCTCCCGAAAGGCGGTGAGAGCCTTTGACGTAGGTAGGGGTGGTGAGCTGGAAAGGACGGCAGAATTTTTTGGAATTTTTGGCAGAAAGTTAAGCTGCGTTGCGCGGACGTGGGGCCAGGCACAATTGGGGAGCTTTTGCTGGTGGAAAGCTCGATGCGCAAAAGAAAAAGGAAGATATTCTGCGACGGAACATGAAATTATAGGGTTTCTTCTTGCTTCTTTAAATCGACAATGAAGGGCCAAGCTATGGTATGTTTTCTATGGTTTTATTGTCTCGAGATACGACCTCAATTAACAATCGCAAAGACAGGCGAAGCAGCCCTGATCGGGGCTGTTCAAGCATTCAACAAGGACACCGACGTCGAGACGATACCGGAAAGACTCGAAAGCGTCTGGGATGTGCTGTCAGAATACCATGGAGGAAACTTTCACGCCGCCGAGGAAATGCTGTCGCGATCGCTCCTCAAGCAAATGGCCGGGTCGACTGCGAATGCCGAACGAGTGCGACGATACTCTCGAACATGGAACGTCTTAGGCGCAGTCTTTGCGCGTACTCCTCTATTTTCACTAGCCAAATCCCTTGCCGATTGGAAGTTCATCGGCATATTACAGCAGACGTTGAAGGAATTACAGGGTGATCGGACTGCCGTAGGACCACAACCACACCTGAACGGGACAGAGGACATTGAAATGACCGACGCGCCAGCACCAGAAAGTCCACCATCCTCCCGGAAACGAAAAAGGCCAGGATTCAGATTCACTATCAAAGAACAGCGAACGAAGGCAGGGTGTTTGCAGACTGCGGAGGCCCTTCTTGAGGCGCTCAGGATACTGCTAGCTCGATGCGAGATCAAGTCCAACGACGAACCACCAACACACCGGATGGGTGCCGAACATATCAAATCACTATTTTCGCTATCAGCTGCCGATGCGATTGGGATTCTTGTACCGATACTTCATCTCTGCATCATAGCAGTTGACTTGCCGGTGTCTGCTCCACGTAGGGAGTTTTCCTCGTGGCTGTTTACCCTGAATGCTGTCTGGGGCTTGCATCTACAGGGCGCTAGCGATGCTTCGGAAGTTGCAGCGCATTTATCTCACCTGGCGACCCGCCTTCTTGGGAAGTTGATTGATGTGGCAGGCATAGGGAACCTGGGTATTGAAGACTCTATCAAAGAGCGCTGGACAAGAGATCTTCGCCGGTTCCTATCCCGCAATTTGATTCTTCCTGCTAGGGCTGCGTTCCTAAACAAGAAGGATCAGTCAATCCTGCAGACAGCTGTGGAAGCCTCCGCTGAATCATGCTTTCTTACCTTCCCAGTCATATTTGACTTGGTAGGCAAGTCACCGTGTGAGTTTGGTGGTAATACCTCCATTAAGGACTATGAAACATGGGTCCAGGCGGTTTTTGACACCATAGTGGCTGCCTCAACAACCATTCACTCGTCCAGTAATCTGATGACGGGGACTCTGGCTCTGACAGCAATGCGGAGGGTCATGAAACTGGCAGCAGAGCGGGGAGCCGTTCTCTCAGCTCAGAGCCTCCGGCTGGTGTGCAAGGAGTATGCCGTTGGCCCTCAAACAAATGATTGGAGTCTACTTCTGTCAATCGTGAAGGTCAACCCTGATGCGTTCTTGCTTTCAGGCGATGGAAAAGAGCTTCTGGACCAGATCTTGGAGAGGGCCAACAGTTCGAGCCCACTTATCCAAGAATACCAGGAGACGGTTAGCCAGTTCATCGTCCTGCTTGCTAGTGGGTATGCCCAAGCTCGTGACCTGTCTTCCTTCGTCAAGACTTGGCTCAAGTACCTTGATTCTCCAAAATCGGAGGAAAAACTTGAGCCCCTGTGGGCGCGACAAGAGCTTGTTGATACAGTTGCGCGGTTAGTGCAATCGTCTCTTAACACAAACCAGCTGGCTGAGTTGGTGGCGTGGCTCTCAGAACAAGAGGCAAGCGCAGCGAAGGTTTTCATTCTGTCAGCTCTCTCCAGTGGTGTCACTCGGGAGGAGTTTGTCGATGCCGCGAATATGAAGATCTTTGACGCCATCATGGCGCAGAAGGTTTCCAAAAAGGATGCTCCTGTCATCTCGGCTTGCCGATGGAGTGATGCCGCCAGGACTCTTGCTGAGGGCACGCTGGAGGAGGCTGGTCAGGTGTGGTCACAGGTAGGATCATATCTGAAAAAAGCCCTGAAAAAGTCGCCTGTCGGAGATGAGGATACGTTCGCCGCGTTCAAATGCTGCGTAGCAGCGTGGCTTTCAAATTATCTTGAGGGCGACAATGAGGAAGAAACATCCAAATTGGTATGCTCATTCCTCTCAAGAGTTGAGAAAGAGGCGACATTGGAGTCTAAGGGAAGATATATCTCCTGGATTCTTAAAGAGGAGCCCCGTCTGGTCAGCATGGTTGTCGATAAGACAGGCAAAGTGCCAGATATCATTCTGTCTCTCGTCAAGCCAACAACTGGGGATGACTTGATTGGTATGGAGCATGCGCCCAAGTTGAGCAGAGTATTACTCAGGGAGTGCGACACTGGTAACCAAAAGCTCACTGGTAAGTTCGGCTTGCCCTTGATAATGAAGGACACTCTCTGACGTTCTTAGACATCTTGATCGACACCATCATCAAAGTAATTGATGACTCCGAGCCCGGGACGTTCAAACCGTCCACTAAGGATGCTGTTCTGTCCCTGCTCGATGCGCCTATGGAAACGCTCAGCCGCAGCCAACGAGAAGCAACGATGAAAACTCTGATCTCCCATCTCCCACAAGCATCAACAAACGGGTCGGGACTGGGAGTAGAATACTGGAAGCCAGTGCTCTCTTTGATGATCAAGCTCATGGAAGAGCCAACATTCTACGAGGGCATGAGCTTCAGTCATCTCGAGGCTATCGGGGGCGGCCTCCTGTCCGCTACGGACTTTCTCTCTGAAACTCGACCGATCCTCCGTCTGCTGCACCAACTGGCGGTATTGACTATACGACAGATGGCCGGTGGTAACCTAGACTCACGGGAGAAATCCTACCTCTCTGATGCCAAGACGATTCTCCAAGGGCGGGTCTCAGATGAAGATGATGTAGCGCGGATTGTCCTTCTGCATGCCTTCGTCTCGACTGTCAAAGAGCCCAAGACTGCCCAGAGGCTGGAGAAAGCAGGTCTCGATTTCAGCGGTCTTGTGGATGTATTGTTCCAGCTTGCGTCATCGGTTGTAGCAGCCGGCAAATGGCGCGGAAAGAAGCTTCTGGCTCTCACTTTTGCGCTGGATGCCCTCGACAGTTTGGGCCGTGATTCTACCAAGCAAGCAGTTGCATCGTCCGTGAAGTCACTCCTGAAGACTAGCAACAAGCTCGTCAACGACGGAATCCAAGATGGCTGGGCCATCCGCATGTTCTTGGCCGATCACTTCCTCGAGGCTCTTGAATCACCATTTAGGATCAAACTCGACATGGAAGTTTCCGATGAAGGCGAAATCACCAATTCCGCCATCGAAATCCCAGTCCTGCGGCAGTACGTCGACGCTGTGGTCCGCCACGCCGACGAACCCACCAAGCTCCAATACCTCAAAGAGCTCCTCCTCTCGGACTGCCCATCAAACGAAACCCTCGGCCGTCTCCTAATAATCCACCAGCTAATCACCCACCTCAAGGGCACCAAACCATCCTCTTCCTCCTCAGACTTCGACCTCGCACAAGCCCACAGCATCCTCACCAAATCCCTCCCTACCCTCCCCACCCTCCCCCACATAATCCAAACAACCCAAACCATCCTCCTACTCCTCGACCAATCCCCCGTCTCCATGAAACAATTCAACATCGACCTCACCCTCTCCCGCGTCTCCCTCCTCGCCAATTCTCCCCCCTTTCAAACCCTCCTCACCACCCACCCAGAAGCGTACCAACCCCTCTGCTCCCTCCTCGAAGTGGTCATCAAACGCCACCGCCACCGTCTCGAAGGGCACTTCCACGTCCTCCTCTGCCCCCTCCAGGACCTCCTCAAGCTCCTCCTCTCCCGCTGCCAGGCCAACACGCCAACGTGGGAGAAGAACGCGCAGCAGTTCTCGAGGTTACTCACGCTGATCTGCGAACCGACTGCTGCGACGACTGCTCAGACGAGCCATGCGGTGTTGGAGTCGGAGAAGGACAGGGCGAGGAGGTATGCGGGGCGGTATATGTATCTGGTGCTGATGCAGTACGTCAAGTGCCAGCTGGAGTGCGTCGCGCCGCCGCATGCGGTGAAGGAGACGCTGGAGAGGGAGGGGATGTATGCGATTATCAGGATTACGAGCGGGGAGGGGTTGAAGATTATGAGTGAGGGGATGGATGGGGGCGGGAGGGTGGTGTTTAAGGAGTTGTGGAGGAGGTGGGAGAGGTTTGGGAGGTGGACGGGTGTGTAAAGATGGGGGGGGTTGGAAAGGGGTGGTGTATATACCTGTTTTTGTTGTTTATATGTGTTTCGTCTGGGAATTCAAGGCTCATTTGGGCAGTGTAATGCGTATGCAGATATCATGTATGGATGTTGAGTTATTTGCAAATGCCTATTGATCTTGTGACATTGATTGGCTATACTCGGTACCCTCCCATTATCTTATGATGACTTGATACTATCTTGCGATGTTTCTTTAGTTATCTTCCAATGTCTTTGGACTCTCTCCGTGTGCATCAACATCGCCGAGGCCGAGTTTGTATTCTCCGAAAACACAATTTGATCTTCCTACCGTCTGGGTGAAAGGGGGACAATGCGCTGGAGATAGTATTCGTTGATAAGGCTAATGACTCGTGGAAGAAAGAGAAGGAAGAGCAATGAATTATCATCGACGTCGGAATGTGGAGGTTGAACAATCATTAGGATGTACACCTAGTTCCTTTTCTTTTTAGGTCAGCAGGCTAAAAAAATGCTCTACGGAAAAAGGGCGCCATGTCCAGTGACAGAGTACCTCCTTCCCATGTCTCAGGCAACTATAGAAATTTAATAGGAAGGAACGATCTGCGGATTGTCTGAGAGGGAAGGTGCTGCTGTCCTGATGGTTTAGATAAGGATGGTTGGTACCTATGTCTTCCAACTTGCTCACCTTGTGATTCAAACCTGTGAAGCTGTCGAGGGGTAGTCTTATGTACAGTACAATCATCGTAAATAATGCTACATCGACTTATCATGCTATTCGGAGGTCTTTAATTGTACACCGCCGTTCGTGAAGAAATAGTTCCCTATCTCAATTCTTGCCATATGGCGTTATTAAGAGCGGTTATAGTCTTCAAAGCTTCCCTCTTCTTTTCTACCTTACCTATAAGGCTAAAAGAAGAGAAGCTAAAAGACTTTCTATTTTAGCTGTAATAGCGAGGCAGAAAAAGATAGTGAAAGTAGGGAAAAGAAAAGTAAATGAAGACCCTCTTACTTAATATATTATAATAAGTTTATTTTAACTTAATATAATTATAATTAATCATTAACTAATCGGAGATTTTATCGAAGATTTATTTTTTATTAACTTAAAATACCTATAGTAGTTATAAACTTTATATCGAAGTTTATATAGGTTTATAAAATTTATAATTTACTTTATATTTCCAGATTATATAAGAATTTATTTTCTAAAACTATAATTTTTTTCTCGATTAGGACTTTTAGTAGACCGCCTTTAGGCTTAGCGTTATAAGGTATATATATAAAAGTTATAAAGCGAAAAAGAAAGAGAAAAAAAAAAAAGAGAAAAAAAAAAAGAGTTAAGGTTAAAGATAAAATAGGATTATAGTTAATAAAAAGAAAATAATAGATAGGTAAATAGTAAGTAGGGTAAGTAAAGTATATAGGGTAAGTTTATACTTTATATATATTATAGTATTATAAGCCTATAATTAAGAACTTTCTTCTTTCTTTTTTATTTTAAGATTACTTTAGTAGATTAGAATATAATATTAGCTTTAATTTATATGTCTTAAAAGAAACGAAGTTCTAAAAAAAAGTTCTTTAATAACGCTATACCCGGCGTTAGTTTTCTTTACAGCCCAGCATTATCGGTTAAAGTTATATTACGTAATATTACGTACCTATTATATACGTACGGCCTTTAATCGTCGAACTTAATAATATATTGTTAAAATAGGTCCCTGTGAGGCCTAATTTACAGTAGACTGGCAGCAGTAATACTACGTGGTTATAGGTGTGAAGGAACGGAGGATTCGGCTAAGTCTTTGCCCGAAGAGCTTACCCGTCACCGAGCACCTACCCGGCATCAGTGCACGGGCCCCACTCAGTGCCATAAGCCACTTCAAAAGCTTGC
>MU864076.1:0-36743 GCA_033296885.1 Triangularia verruculosa | reverse complement strand
TTGCTGCCTGTCGGACGTCCCAGACCTCATGCTCGAGCCGTGCCGCGATGCCTTGGAGCATCTGCTCGGGGAGGTCGGCGCGGCCTTGAAGCGCCTCGATTGCTGCCTGTCGGACGTCCCAGTCCTCATGCTCGAGCCGTGCCGCGATGCCTTGGAGCATCTGCTCGGGGAGGTCGGCGCGGCCTTGAAGCGCCCTGATTGCTGCCCGCCGGACGTCCCTGTCCTTATCCTCGAGCCGTGCTGCGATACCTTGCTGGATCTTATTCGGTAAGCTATTATGCTGATTTCTTAATATAAGCAAGATAGCAATATATTGGCGTTTAAAGGCGCGATTAGTTAGCCAGGGAGATACGAGTTGTATAATACTGGATGGCACTGCTGTTCGTCTAGATAGTGATTCGAGAAGAACCGTTCTTGCATCTTTAGATGCTTGCGTTAGTGCATTGATCAGGACCTGCTCTGGACACTCCATTTCACGGGCTAATGTGGAATTCCCCGTAAAGTCGTATTCAAACAGTAGCCACTGTTCTAGTTGGTTTTCTAGCTTCTCTCGAAATTCCGTGAAAGTCGACTTCTTTCGCTCGACCTCGCTCAGGCAATGCATGACCAGGCGCTGATGCGTAGGACCCAGGAGGTCGCGTGGCTCCTCCTCAATCGTCTGGAAGAAGCGGCGCGTCTTTTTGCCCGCCGTGTCGTCGAGCAAGCCGGCAACAAAGCGCCACATGATATTGTACCGGGCGTCGTACTTGTATTTCTGAAGAAACGCAGTAGGTTGCATGGGCTGCCCCTCTCCATTGCTGAGTTTAAGGCACGTGAGCTCTCCCTCAGTTGCCCACTGCCGTGTAAAATACCGTGCTGCAAAGTACTCCTGGAATGTCAGGTGTAGGAAGTGATAGTTTCGGTCGCGCTTGTCCAGCGAAGTGTCTGACGTCCGGAGGAAAGAAACGCTTCCAAGTATTTCATCAAGCAAGAAATCTATCTCGCAGAGTTTGAAGTGCTCGGATATAGCGTCACGATGGTTTTGCTCAAAGTCTATGACATCGTTATGCATTCCAGTAAAGGCGAGGAATTCAAGAAGATAGAGCTCATGTTTGACAGATTTGCTAATCTCGCTCCGGTGAGCGACGTGCATTCGGCCTTGGGTCAGTTTATCCAATTTCACGGCATCCTTCTTCCACAAACTTTCCTCGATATCTCTGTAAACAGCTGTCATGGTCTCCGGCACAGCTTTCCGAGGGAAACCATTCCAGGTATAGCAAAATGCATCTAGCTGGATCGGGATCCGCATAAGACCTTGCATGAGGGGATGGCGTTGGAGAAACGATTGAACCTCTTCGATATTTTCTAAATTGCGTTTACACTTTTCTCGATCGGTAAAGGCGCTTTCAATGTAGGCCGTGATTTGGTCCGGGTAGAATCCAATGGTTTCCATCTCGAGGTCGAGAGGATCTAGCTGAGGAGGTAGCAGTGCGTTGGGCCGAGCAGTGATAATGACATTTAACTGATTCAAAAGCTCTGCGAAGAAAACGGACATAACGCCGTGCAGTTCCTGTAACACTTCGTCGAGACCGTCGAGGATAAACAAAGTCCTGCCGCTCTCGGTGTCCTGCAAGGCACCCCACAATGCTTCGGCGAGTTTGCTGCGTTCCGGATGTTGAGAGAAATATTCATCACGAAACAAATCCCCGAAGTTGTACCCGGGATCCTCGCGTCTCGCTGCCTGCTTCAGGTTCCGCAACGGCACCCAAAGCACGCGATCGAACAAGTCAGCCCACATAGTGCCGCAAGTAAATTCGTAGACGATCTTCTTGCATAGAGTAGTTTTGCCCACTCCTGCCCGTCCACGAATCAGGATCCGTCTTGGTCGTCTCGTCTGGCCGTCGCGTGTCTTGCGGGGCTCAAGGAGGTTCGACAACTTGACTTCGATCTCCTCGTCTGGAGTCTCGAGCTTTAGCCGGGCGAGGAGGGAAAAAGGGGAAGACTGTTGTGCTGTATCTCCTTCTTCTCCGCGAGCTACATTATCGCCAGGCCGCTCGACAATGGCCAGATTTATGTAGCATTGGTCCATCGGCAGCAGTCCGCCCGAAAGTCGTTCAATTTGGAGTTGTTTCCGGGAATAGCGTGTCTTGCGTATCCACGCGTCTGCCTTCTCAATTGGCCGCCCGCTACGAACCTTGGCAAGAAGTGTTGCCATTTTTCCAGCGACAGAAACGTAGTCTGTGTCATCGGGGCCGCAAAACTTGTTCATCAGAATGTGCGGCCGATCGAGGGGCAGGGGATGTGGAACAAAGTCGAGTGTTGCGGACTGCTGGTTGACCAACTAGGGCGTGTTAGCTTCCACTGAATACGGTGTAGGCATCAGGCCAGGAGTGGGAAGGCAACTAGGTCACGACTCATACCGGCTGTTCTTGGGACAAAAAAGCAGGGAGACAGGAAACTACTTTGCGTGGAAGACTCGAGTTGCCAGTCTCGTAAAAGGTGAACACATGGTCGATGAGAGCGTTTTTTCGACAGAGACCAGTAAAGCGGCGCACGAGCTCTCCCAGCTTGAACGTCGGGTTCACGTGCTCGAGGAGGTTGGACACTTTCTTGGCCCGAACGGAAGCCCAGGCCCTCAGACCCGGCTCAGCCCACTTGGCCACGTGTTCGAACGACGTGCCCCGGAACGGCGTGGCGAGAAAGACGATGCCGCGTGTCGCTTGTCTGACACAAAGATATTCGTCGGTAGCCATCACGAGCGCTTTCATCAAGACAATGCCTCCGAGGCATGACGCGATAAAGACGATGGGTCGGTCGTCCTTTCCGGGAGGGTCGTTCGGCGCGGCGGGACGGTTGCTGATACCGGCGAGAAGGAGACGAGCGAACTCCTCGATGGTTTTTTGGATAAAGTCTGGCTGCTCGAGGAGGTCGGCCGGCCAGTCGCAGGTGAAGATGCGCGCCGTTGGACACCGCTGTGGAAGCATGTGTGCGTCTTCGAGCCAATTGACGCGGACTCCCTTGGCTTGCCAGACCCATGTATCCGGCGACTTCGTGTCCAGGCCATGGATGGCAATGATATCGACGTCTGTTTCGGTACCGATGTGGGGAGGAGGGTGGACTTGCCGGAGTATAACGCCCTTCGTTTGGATCAATGGCGGGGACGGGGGTTGGCCACAAGAGGCGGGGCATTCTCGACTCTGTTTTTGGGTAGCTGTAGCAGGCTCCCCGGCTGCAGGGCTTACTGCCCTGGAGCCACAGTGGACTTCGGTGCGTTGGTCAGGCTCCGAGCTGGACTGCGCCGGGGAGGGCGAAGATGAAGAAGTCTGCGCGAGCCTGCGGAGGAAGAGGTAGAAGGCTATCATCTGTGCAACCAGGAAAACTACCTGGCCGACCGTGAATAAGAACATTGCTTCGTCGTCCGAAAAAGTGAATGGTCCGCTCGAGAGTCGCGCTACAAAATTCGGCACACGGGATTCCCTACACGCGGATCAGCTGCGTACGTTGGACTGCCCACAGACGTACCTGCCTAGTAATTCTCTAATACAATGACAGAAAATAGTAGATAAGAAGAGATAAATCGCGCATTGCCCTGAAAGAACAACGAATACTTGCTTTAGACCACACCAATCTGTCGTTTAGGGCGGTTCTCGCGAAGTGAGGGGATTCAGCCGCACTAGGCCTCCCGCCAATCATTGCGGCCCATCAAGGCTGGGCACTGTTTGTCGATGCCCGACCGCACGCGCAGTTCAGCCAACAGTTCTCGACACGCCGTCGTATGTCGATGGCGGCGCCAAAATAACGTCTCGTCGAACCATACACTGGGCTCGATATATGTCCAACTTTTCCGGCCTGCCCACCATCCGTCGCTCCTTTGGCAGGAAGCAGGGCCTCTTCGCTATAAACGTCTGGCGATAGCAGGTACTGGACCGACACCATGGCGGGCCATCAACTACCAAACCCACTCCAAGCCGCGCACCAGGCTCCAGGACCGACGCTCCAATACCTTCCTAAACTTCCAGCATCGTATCGGGTGCGTAGCAAATCCAAGCCTGTTATTATCGCGGCCAGCACGGATCACATCCAGGACGATCTGGGCGTGGAAAAGCTCAACAGGATCCATCGCTGGCTCTAGCTCGCGGAGTTGGCGATACCGCCGCGGCCGCTTAACTACCAGCGAGCTAAAGCCTGCGAGATTATTGTATACGAAGACACTAATCTCTACCTGGTTTAGGCCCCCGGACGCATATTCTTGAAACCGCTGCCTGATTATCTCCTGGACGAGAGCTTCTAGCAGGACCATCTCGTACCGCACCAGCAGCTCTATAGCCTTACGTAGGGCTTACTCCAGTCCTACGTCGCTCTAATCCAGTATCGCAGCGACTTCTCCATTACCCGGGAAAAGGGGTTAGTAGATAAGGATCTAGAGTAGGACGATTAGGCGAATATAGTAACAAAAATACTGGCCCAAACGAATGCGGAGGCCAACGAGCGCTACAGGTACAGCGAGCTTAGGCTGTCCCGATTAAACAAAATATACTAGGCGCACGGCCAGTTAAGGGGCTATTATTTCCCTTACCAAACGTACGGCGAGATATTCACGGCGAACATAGCGCCTATTACCGGAGCCACTGTTTATATTACGCTAGTCTTGACGGCGCTGCAGGTCGGGCTCGCCACGCACGCACTTAACGACAACGGCGCATTCCACAATGCATCTTACGGATTTGCCGTATTTTCCATTCTCGCGCCTATCGGTGTAGTGGTACTTGTCGTATTGCTGATCCTGGTGCATTTCTTCTGTAACTTGATATATACTTAGCTCTTCCGACGTCGTTGAAGTGAGTCTAGGTCTCGGGAGGAACAGATAGCGGTACAAACAAATATAAGTGGCGTTCCTCTTTAGCCTTAAATGCGCGTAAGCCTTCTAGATCGATCGTTCCCCGGAGCCTATCCAAGGAAGTGGTAGTAGTCATCACAGGCAGCCATTTCGGAGACGAGAACCGGATGTTGGACAATTTCGGAGGTCCCAGGAATATGGACGGGAACGTGTAAGAAAGCGGTAAACGTGGGACGGAAGCACTCCGGCCGAGCCAGTGGGAGCCTGTTTAGGCGGACCCACTCAAGTGGTGGATTTTCCACCACCTGAGTGGGTCCATCGACCACAGGCACTCTCCATACGCATTAGGCGGTTCACCAGCGCTCATCTGGGTTTCTACAGTTCCCGAGCATCGCAACTATACGAATCGGACCGTATCGCTCTCTCTCGAGCCATGGCCGTTGGCAACGTGGCTCCGGCTGCACCGTGTTCGAACCCTCCCAACGCCCACGCGCCGCTAGAGGAAACGCCCTCTGACGAGATAAATGACGATCGACTCGTCCTGAGCCCCGACCATGTCTACCGAGTCGCCCAGTTTCGCCATGAGATTCAGCGCTGCAAAACCGACCCGGAGAAATATGCGGTGTGCGTGCGAATGCGCAACGAATTGCTCCAGGAGCATACTGGGGTTCAGCTTCTGGCCGCTGCCTGCGAGCACGTTATGTCCACCCAGTGCACCGTGTATAAAGATTGGAAAGCCAGGAACAAGCCGCCCAAGCGGGCAAAGTCAGAATGGGATGTATTCCTGGGTGTCGCCACGGATGGGCAGGAGATCAAATCCAAATGCCTTTCTGCGCTAAAGACGGTAGCGCGTCACTGGGGAGAAGATGTCGTGCAGCATTATCCGTGGGCTTACAAGGGAAGGAAATACTGCGACATGCTCCGGGCTGCCGCAATTGCGGTGCCTGATTGGAAAAAGGCCGCAAAAGGGCTGAGCTTGTCGATGCTCACACGGTTTCAGCAGGGAATGAGCTTGAAGCGGCGCCAAATCTGTGCCTCGCCCAACCCCATCGAACAAGGCGATCTAAAGTACTTGCGCGAGCATCCCCCGGAAGATATTGTTGCGATTAGCTTGCCCGATGGGTTTGGCTTCGATAAGTTCGGCCTCATGGTCTGCAAGGAATACGCTGCCGTGTTGCCCGAGCCCGACAACGCCGGAGCGGAACGGCCGACACCACCAGAAGCTGGTACTGTCCAGGCCACTGGGTCGTCGGCACCGGACAGCACTAGCACCACAGACCTACAAAGTCCTACTGCCTCGAAGTCTGGCAGGGCAAACTCAGATGGTAACATCGCGGCCGCACCGAAAAAGGACACAGCAATACCTGGGGAAGGATCTGGAATAAACGCTACCCATGATCAGCCCAGCACGCCTCCGGTGACTCCTAAACTAAACAGCACTGACTGCGCAAACGCCGCCTCACACGCCGACGGGAGAACATTCCGTACACGTCCAGGGATAGCCTACCGGGAGTCCTTGGGTGGAGGGCGCTCCAAGCGCAAATCAGCCGGAGTCCCAGAGATCCCACCGCCTCGGTGCTGCCCAGCCGAGGTGCCAGATACGCTCCTGTCGGTGCTGGATAACCCATGGAAGTTCGGGCCAGAGACAGCAATGCAATTCTCTCCTTTCATCGAAAAACTTTGCCGTCCACACCTTCAGGTCTTGGCCGTACGGACTTCAGCCATCGCCTTCGCCGAACAAGCCAATGGCACCAACCGCCCTGTCCGCCGGCGAGCCTCCTCGCTGCCCGATATCTCGCAGCCAGATGTCCTACCGAAGCGGCCACGGCTTGGCGAGCCCCTATCGCTTTCTACCAACACAATGACTCGGCCAATCCACGACCGCATCAACGATGACCGCTATCGCAGACAAGTTCTGGCCGAGTTGCGAGAAAAGGCCAGGAATGCGACGTCCTCACCGGGCTCACATGGCGAGGGAACCGATGAGCTTGTCCGCAAACTGCTGGAACATATCAAGCAGCCCAGCACAGACAGCAAGTGCGGTGCAGCGGAGGCGCTGTTTTGTACTGGCGATGAAGCGAGAATGTTGGTCGAGTCGGCCTCTCCGGGGGACGCTCCGATTATCACCGAAGGCCAGCAGCAATTGCAGTGGGGCAAAGACGAGCGACCCATTGTTCAGCTGTTTCGGCGCATGGGGGCCCTGGAGAAAACTGTGTCGGTGCAAATACCGTCTCGCAAGTCTACGACCAGGTCATGCGAGGTGCGGACCATGAGTGAGGTCCGAGAGCGGTTCCTGACGTTGGACGAGAACAGAACCGGCGAACCGTGGAATATTCTGGACCTGCAAAGCCCGCTGCCGCACTCCATCTTGCCAAACTTTCTAACGGGGGAGAATTGCCAGCTTCTTGTCCAAGTCCGCAATACGGTGTTGATGGGTGGCAGCGCGGAGAGGGTGGCAGGCTCAGCGCGGCAGTGGGATGACTGGAAGAACGTTTTGGAGTGGGTGCTATTGTCAGAAGGTGGCCATCACATTGCGCCGCATACGGACAGCCACGGCTTTGCGACTTGGATCACCGCGCAGGAGGGGTCGATCGGTTTTGGCTGGATGTCGTGCCCGACAGAGGGAGAGCGAAGCGCCTGGATGGCTGACCCCCGGGGCTATACCGGCGGCCGATGGAGATATGCCGTCCTGAAGCCGGGCCAGTCCGTGTTCTTCGATCCAGGCACGATCCATTTTGTCTTTCGCGTACGGGGCTGTCAGACGCTGGCTCTTGGTGGCCATGTTCTCCAATGGTCTGACATTACGCGATGGATGCAAGTGGTGCTCGCGCAAATGGCGCGCCCGGCCATCACCAACGAAGATATGAAGTGGAGCACGACCAGGCTTGTTCGTGTCGTAGCAAGGCTTGTCGCAGCCAGAATTGGGGCAGGAGAGCTGGGTGACGGAGCAGCCACAGAGTTCTTTGCGTCTGTCAAGGTAGGATTGTCGCCCGCCCTGTTGCTTGGGTGCTAATGAAACACAGAAATTTGAGGAATCGTACAGCTACACAAAGCCAAGGCGTCCTCTGCCGAACAGCCGTCCAGCTTGAAGCTTTGTCGCAATCCGAGCTAGCCACCGTTGCGGGAAGATGTCTGCAAGTGAGAGATATGACGTAAGCCAGGGAGGGGGAGGTGCGTGTGAGAGGGAGGTTGCGGGAAGCTGCCCGCAAGTGAGAGACGTTTCATAAGCCAGAGGAAGGTGGCTGCGAGAGAGGGTTGCGGGAAGCTGTCCGTAAGTCAGAGACGTTGCGTAAGCCAGAGGAAGGGGGCAGCGAGAGGGAGGTTGCGGGAAGCTGTCCGCAACTATAGAGCACGTTAGCGAGAGAGAGGCGTGCGAGAGGGAGATTGCGGGAAGATGTCCGGAAGTGAGAGACGTTACATAAGCAAGAGAGAGAGGTCTACGAGGGGGAGGTTGCGGTAGCTGTCAATAACTAAAGGACATTACATAAGCGAGAGAGAGATGCTTGCGAGAGGGGGTTACGGGAAGATGTCCACAAGTGAGAGACATTACATAAGCCAGAGAAGGTGCCTGCGAGAAGGGGTTGCGAGAAGCTGTCGGCAACTCAGGAGCACGTGAGCAAGAAGGTGCCTCCGAGAGTGGGTTGCGGGATGCTGCCCGCAACTTGACCGGCGAAAGGAAAGGGCCCACCAGAGGGAGCTTGCGGGATGCTGCCCGTAAGTTAGGGGCTGACCAGAAGGGGGGGTTGCGGGATGCTGCCCGCAAGTTAGGGGCCGACCAGAGGAGGAGTTGCGGGATGATGCCCGCAACTGGTGGGCACGTGAGCAAGAGACAGGACTGCGAGGAAGGGGTTCCGGGAATCTGTCCGCAACTCAGAGATATGACGTAAGGCAGACGGAGGTGCGTATGAGAGGGGGGTTGCGGGAAGATGCCCGCAACTCAGGAGCACGTGAGCGAGAGGAAGGTAGCTGCAAGAGGGGGTTGCGGGAATATGTCCGGAGAAAGCACACACCACACGTGAGCAAGAGAGAGTTGCCGTCGAGGGAGGGGTTGCGAGAAGATGTCCACAAGTGAGGACCCTTACATAAACCAGAGGGACGTACCTACGAAGGGGAGGTTGCGAGAGCCGTCCGCAAACAAGGGACATTACATAAGCCAAAAGGAAATAGCTGCGAAAGGGGGGTTGCGGGAGGACCAAGTAAGAGACATTCGTAAGCTAAAGGAAGCAGCCTACGACGGTGAGGTGGAGGAAGCCGTCCGCAGGTTGCACGGACCACATGACAGATAGGAAGGTGCCATGGAGAAGGAGATAGCGGGGGTCCCTCCCCAGCTTGGAGAGACCAGGGCAGGAGAGGGGAGGTTACGGGAGGTTGTCCGCAAGGAAGGTACCGTCGGAAGGAAGGTTCCGGGAGCCGTCCACAAGTAAGGAGCACGTGAGCGAGAAAAAGGTACCGTCGAATGGGGGGTTTGCGGAAGCCGTCCGCAATCCATAGAGATTACATAAGCGAGATAGAGAGAGATGTCTGCGAGGGGAGGTTGCAGGAAGACGTCCGCAACTGAGGCATATTACATAAGCGAGGAAGAGCGGCCTACGAAGGGGAGGTTGCTGGAGGCGTCCGCAAGCAAGGGACATTACAGAAGCCAAAGGAAGGAGCCTACGACGCTGAGGTTGAGGGAGCCGTCTGCAGGTTGCACGGACCACACGGCAGAGAGGAAGGTGCTGTCGAGGGGGGAGGTGGCGAAAGTCGCTCCGCAATTTGGAGAGACCGACGGAAAGGACGTTGCGGGGCGTCGGCCGCGAGTGAGGGACGTCACGTAAGCAAGAGGAAGGAGCCCAGGGAATGAAGGGTGTGTTGACGGCTTCGAAACATGCAGGTGTTAATAAAGACGGGCCGATTGACGTCAGAGCAAAGCTTCATGGGATCCGCGGACGGTCACTTCAACATTCGACGTCCGAGGATCCAAAATCTACGCATCACCTCCTCTCTATTGTGTGGTTCTGCGCCACAGGATATCGACTATAGCACTGGCCGGTGGGGGCTGGTGGGTGGTGAGAGCTGGTAGCTGGTCAGAGCACGTAGCCAGCCGGGGGTATTGAGGAACCGTCTGGGCATGGACATCTCCCGCTTTACGGTATAGGAGTTGTCGAACGTGCCGAGATATAGGGTGTCGCTGTCGAGATTTTGTCCCACTTTAGTCCGGTTTGGAGAGGGCGAGACGTCCTAAATTTATAAACGTTAGTTTTAATCTGTAATCGACAAATAAGAAGGTAACAAAATCCTAAATAAAAATACGAGGCCCGAATAGCATCGCACCAAGTTACTATGGTTTATTTACATAATTGTGACGCGATTTAGGACGAAGCGCGACATGATCGAGCGACGACAGGGAAGGACAGGCCAACCTACAGAAGTAAGGCTTATAGCTCGCTGCAAGTGTATGGATGGTATCATGAATGCCACCTAGAAGCGACAAGGTGAGCAGCAACCTAACGGATAGCGCAAGCGGAGACAACCGTCCAGAGTCTCTTGGCCCGGGAAAGAGCACCGTGGTGAGCCAGGTATTTTACGAGGTTGTCTACCATCAGACGAGCCTCCTGTCGTGCAGAGCATCCCATTCACAGGCCGCATCGACTGTTTCAACATCTGGTTGTCTAAAACGAGCCTCCTGTCGCGCAGTGCATTCTATTCCAAGGCTTCATCGACTGTGTCAACATCTGGTGGTCTGTATTATGGAATATTAATACATTCCTTACCAGGTCCGAGATCATCTCTCAGTGATCATCTCTCAGTGATCATCTCTCAGTGATCATCTCTCAGTGATCATCTCTCAGTGGCCCATCCAGCATGCCACATTCGAGGTTTCCTTCCGTTCTATGCGGAGAATCTACGACTCCACATTGAACGCCAGACCAATCTCTGAAGAACAAGATCAAGTGCGGGAATTTCGCCGGCCATGGCTTATACAGGGAGACAACGTCAGCCTGTCCGATGAATTCGGTTCTGTTACGTCCGGCATGCACATGAACGAGCCGGCGCCTTTCTCTTTAACACAGCCTTCGTACGCTAGGGTGGGACTAGAGGCTGTGGCCGGTCAGAGCACATAGCCAGTGGGGCCACTGAGGCAGCGTCCTGGCATGGACATCTCCCGCTCCACGATATAGGACTTATCGAATACACCGAGATATAGAGTGTCACTATTATAATAATATCCCACTCTGGTCCGAACTAAGGTAGACTAAGTGACTTAAATATATAATCGTTACTTTCTTTCTATAATAGACAAATAAGATAGTAGCAAAATCTAAGTAAAAATCCAAAGCCCAAATTACATTATACTAAGTCGCTATAGTTTATTTATATAATTATAACGTGATTTAAAATAGAAGGTGACATAATTAAGCGACGATGTAGATGGATAGACTAACCTATAAAGGAAAGGCTTATAGTGAGGAGTAGTTACAATGGGAGTACAGATATAAAAAATAGAAAGAGAAAGATAGCGCGGGCCGTCCCGTAAATTAAGGTAATAGAGAGGAAGAGTGAAGAAAGAGGGGGAATGATTTTTCGGGAGCCGTACCAAAAAGTTCGAAAGATGTCACAATCGTTGATGAAGAACTAACGCACGGAGCGCGGGACGCTCCTAGCCAATCATTACGGACCAATCAGGAGTAGAGCGACAAGCTCACGGTGATTCCAGTGAGCGGAGCGACAGGATCACGGTGAGCGTAGTAAGCCACAGGAAGGAAAGGTGATCCAGATTACCTCTGGGAAAAGTGATCTAGGTGATCCACGGGTCTATATATACGGAGGAACTAGATAGCTTGCAGATAGTTCCGTAGTATGCAATCACTGTCACACGGCAAAGGACCAACAGGCCACAGCTCGGGGTAACAGCTACCGACCTGCACGTTGTGAGCCAACCGATGGAAGTGAAGCAGTCAATCAGAGGCATGGCGGGTATCAAAGGGATCCTACTGGCTCAGTGATATATTGAAGGACTTGGCAGAGGCCTGAGGCACGGACCACTTGACGGAGGATAAATACGCGTTCAGGACCACTGTACTATTCCAAGTCTTCTTCTTCTTTTCTTCATTATGGACTTCAAGGCCATTGAAGATTATTACTGTAATTGAACTACTGTTCCAAGCCCTGAATAACAGCCCTTGTCACAATCACAGTTTGTATTCACGGTATCTTGTGTTTACATTGAGACATCTTATTGTGCACTATTTAGCTGCACCGAACCAATTGTCAGAAGTAGCCTTCAACCGAGTATCCTTTTCAGAGGTTCTGTACAGGGGTTCGTTACACGGAGAGAACTTCAAGGAGCGATATGGGGAGCGAAGGTCTATAAGAAGCCTTGCCTCGGAATTGTTCACTGTAATATTTTTCTCAACCTTTAAGTCAATTCAATATATTGGTTTACTACATCTTTCAGTGCCTCACAAGCCTATATTACTGTAATTACCTTATATATTATAGGGCGCCGTTCCTATAATTAATCTTCCTTCAGTATTTAGCTACTATCGTAGGCAGTAAACAAAGCCCTCTTTAATTTCGGTATACTGCACTACTTCCAGTATAGGTTTACATCATACAGGCCTGCGAGATACCTATTTCAACATATAGCTAAAACTAGAAAAAGAAAAATCGCGCAGTAGGTAAGTAGGGAGTGACGGATTTTTTTATATCAAAATAAGTGCGACTGTCACGGTTCAGAGAAGCGGGGTCCCCGGGACAAGGGAGACCGGAGCGAATGGATAAGTGGGGCCTGTGGGGGCAGGGAATAGCACGGGCCAGGGGATCTAGGAATTGGGAGATAGATCCATGGATCTATCGATTTAGAGCTAGATCCAAGGATCTAGAGATTGGAAGCTAGATCCGGGAGGATCTAGGGAATAATGAATAGATCCAGGTACGGAGGTACCTGGGGCCCTAGGTCTATATATACGGAGGAACTGGCTGGTGTAGATAGACAGTTCCGCAGTATGCAATCACAGCTTGTATTCACGGTATCTTGTGTTTACATTGAGACATCTTGTTGTGCACTGTTTAGCTGCACCGAACCAATTGTCAGAAGTTGCCTTCAACCGAGTATCCCTTTCAGAGGTTCTGTACAGGGGTTCGTCACAGCGACGCAGAGTCCCTTAAAATAGAGAGTAATACGCTAGCGAGCCCATTTCTTAAAAAGAAAAGTCGTGCAGTAGGTAAGTAGAGAGTGACAGATTTTATCATGTTAAAATGGCTACCACGACTCAGAGTCCCCTAAAAAGGAGAGCAAATACGCTAGCAAGCCCGTTTCTTAGTCCCTATTTTAGTGGAGGAGTTATTTGGGGGTCCTAAAATATAACTCTCCCTATCTGGCCCTATTTTCGTCCCTATAAGTAAGGGAGGCTCTAAACTTGGATATGAGGGCATCGCGTAAAGTTGTCGTTTTTGGAGAATGGCGAGCGTAGGGTGAGCGTAGGGTGAGCGGTGGTGAGCTAAAGGTAAGCCGAGGGTGAAGCGAGCCTGATTCTGGGCTAACTGTTCTCGGACGAGACAAAAAAGTTTTTAGAGACCGACTACCTATATAGTCACACCTGACAATATTTTTGGCTCAGTCCGTATTAGTCTTACAAGGTGAGCAAAAGGTGAGCGTAGTGAGCATCACCCTGAGCTGAAGTGGGTCTAAGGACAGCTCGGCTATACTTACCGCAACCAAAACTAATCATAACTTCCGTTTTCTCCTTATGTATATTAGAAGCCTGTTATTAAACCACTAGAACCTCCATTTATATTAAAATTGTAACTTTAGATATAGATAAACTTGCTCAATTCTTTTTAACAAAAGAAGAGACTTATGAATTGCAATATTATAAACATCTAGTTACGACGGCGAGAATGTGTGTAGCAGACTAGCTGTCTGTTGCTGTTTCTATTTTGCTAAGGGTTATCTCCTTTACGTCTAACTTGCAAACGGTTCCCATCTAAGGTTGCCTTTGAGTGAAGACCGCTCGATGCCTTCACTTTACAGACGCCAGCCAGCGCTCTACAAACGCTAGCCGGAGCTCCTTCAAGCAGGAGCCCATATATTTCTGCGCATTTAGCCAGCTACTTCGTATTCCAGCTATACCTTTACGCCATCTGCTACCGCTTTTCATCTCCCTTCTGACTTGGCTCTGACTATTTTTAACTCCGCCACTCTCGCGTTCACCGAAGTCTGCTGGCTGCTCTATACCAGTTAACATATTCAATGTTCGCGGCCTCTAAGCTAAGAAGCAAGTCAGTTCCCACATCGGCAGTGGAATCATAACTCAACAGCTCTCTTCCCTCCATAAAGTGTCAGAAATCGCAGGGTTATCGGCAATACCGAGAGGAATAGAATCCTTATTGATATGTAAATCTAAGTTCCTTCTGGGCGGGCCCCATAGCCCTCCCTTCTCCCCACCCACACTCCTAAATAAGGTACCAAGGTCTTCCATATAGCTGCCCACTATCCCAAGTAATTCCTAGGTCCTTAAATCGTTTCTTTAGACCGAGCTGAAGGCTTCGCTTAATGCATATATCGATGATCGTTCCAGCTTTTATTAGACTTGATCGAGGCTGTGGAGGCGGGTAACTAGGAGGTGTTTACGGATAAGCTCTTACCTTAGGGATAATTGTAGGCCTTAGGAAGCTGAGCTAGTAAAGCTCAGGAGCGCTTACATCCTATTATTAGGAACCAATCAGGAGTGGACCGAGGGACCGGGGCGGAGTACACAGTCCTCGGTCCCTACCGTGGACCGGTGAGTTCGGAACGGTCCTCGGTCCTATGATATATATATACGGAGGAACTGGCCAGTGTAGATAATTCCGTAGTATGTAATTTACATCGTGAGTTCTAGGACTAAGCACTTACGAGAGACAATTGGTCTTATTGTGTACCTTTTAGCTACACCGAACCGATATTCAGAAGCAGCCTTTAACCCAGTATCCCTTTCAGAGGTTCTGATCAGGGGTTCGTCATACGGAGCTGCTGGACCGTGACATTGATGCCTATTACTGCTGTTGGGCACCGGAAGACACGGGCGGCTGTGAACGGCAACAGTAGTGTCTAGCATCAGACCAGTAAGAACCGGATTGTTCCATTTAGGGACCGTTATACGGAATGTCCCGAGAGGAGTTGACTTGTTACCGAACTGCTCGATAATAACTTCATCCGAGCTAGTAGTTCACCAGCGTCAGCGCCTGTCTTATTTGTGAAGAAGCCAGGAGGAGGCTTGCGGTTTTGCGTCGATTATCGGGGTCTTAATGCGATTACCCGCAAGGATCCTCTTCCTCTGATCAGACAAGCTTGCGAACGCCCGCGAGCTTGCTTCCTAACAGCTTCCGAAGTCCATCTGCATAAAGACCCTGCACCGCTATACTATTGGACAAAAATGTTTTGGTCTCCGGCTTCTATCTGCCACTCGTAAGTGCCATTTTCCAGGGCACGACTGACGCGCCGTCCCCTCCACCCTAATAATTTCCCAGCAAGATACGGCATTTTTGCCGTCGAGGATGCCTATCGATATCTGGCTTTGAAACCTGGAGCCTTTGGCGACTGGTAGATTCAACAATGTGATTCCCTATCTCAGCAACCCTACCGCCGGTATCCACACTCTTGAGTTTTATAGACTCCAAAAGCGAAGGGGGAATATGCTTTATCGAACGACGGATTGGTAAAATAGACCCCCACGTCTGGATGGGCAACGTTGATTGTGCGCTATGGGTTGTGTTGCCGAGCCTGCCCGTGCTATAGGCGCTTCAAACGTTAGGCATGTTTGTTCAGACGCAGATCCCGTCCTTGCTCCGAGCGATTTTTTGAAGGTCGACTTCCAGGCACGACTCGAAGCTCCTGAAAGATGAGGATAAGTGGAAATACATATACATCCGATGAAACGACCATCGATATATTCTCTCCTAAGCCGCGCCAACGTTCCGCTGCCACATCGCCTGCGTACCAGTGGGTTAGACGGTCGAGATTGTCGCCGAATATCGAGGGCGAACAGATAATCTTAATAGCGATGCTGTCCCAAGCTTTCTGCAGTCCTTATAGCCGCTTATCTTAGCAAAGCGCCAGCCTTGCATAGAAGTCGTCGATGTTTTTAGCCTTGTGTGCAGCGTCGCTGACGTTGTGGTAGAATACTTCGTTACCCTGGATCCTATAGGGCACTATGTTATACTTCGTTTCCAGTTTTGTAAACAGGTCCTCGGGTGCCAGGCCAACCTTCCACCACTCCCAGCGCCAAGGGGAGTTTTCAGTGAAGTCTGGAATCCAGGGCTCGCGTGCGCCTGCGTCCATTGCGCTCTGGGTTTTGGCATGTAGCGTTAACGTATCTATATCGCGGTCCAGCCGTTATGTTTGTTTCTGATCCTAACTCGCTTCCTCCGCACGCCGTTTTGTAAGGTAGCACTAATTAGGTTTATAATCCGTATACCGCAACTCTACGATAAAGCCCAACTCACAACCCTGTGGGGCTCTCTAGAGAGTAACACATGAATAAAATCAGACTGCTAGTATCGCCCTGGGCGGCTGCGTAGGAAGAGTCCCCTCTTGCTGACGAGTACCAGCGCAGTGTGCTTTGTATATTGGACAGGTATTGTGTTGCTTTAGGAACCAGTTTACGATGTATTCGGCGTGAAAGAGATGACGGCATGGCAGCGTACGAACCAAGCTCTCGTCCTGGAAGCCCTCTAACGTACTTTATAAGCGAGTCGGTCATATAAGTGGGTCGGTCACTTTTCGACCGCGACGCGTCCTCCTACACTCAACATCAACTTTCTCTACAACCCAACATGCCTCCTACTTTAAATGAAGCCAGGATAGCCTTGGCCCTTGAGGCTATTCAAAACACTCCGAAATTAAGCCTCCGAGCTGCAGTAAAGCTATATAATATACCATTCTCAACCCTCCGTGACCGACGCGCCGGCCGGCCTGTACGACGCGATACTACGCCTAAATCGAAGAAGTTTACTTAATCCGAAGAGGATATTATTGTTTAATACGTTATTGAGCTATATACGCGAGCTTTTCTATTAAGATTACGTAGTATGGAAGATATAGCTAACCAACTGCTACGCGTACGCGACGCGCCCCCTGTTGGCAAGCTCTGGGCATATAACTTCGTTAAACGCCAGTTATAGCTCCGTACGCGTTTTACGCGTAGATACGACTATTAGAGGGCTAAGTGCGAGGATCCAAAAGTTATTAGCGAGTGGTTTACGTTTATGCGGAATACTAAGGCTAAGTACGGTATCGTGGATAACGATGTTTATAACTTCGATGAGATTGGGTTTATAATGGGTATTATCTTCGCGGGTATGGTAGTTATAACCTCGGACGGCCTTAGTAAAGTAAAACTGGCCTAGCTTGGTAACCGCGAATGGGCAACGGTAATTTAGGGAGTTAATGTCTTCGGCTGGGCTATCCCTCCCTTTATTATCTTAGCTATATAATACCACCTTGCTAACTGGTATACCGAGTATAACCTACTATTTACTTAGCGCATCGTAACTACCGATAATAGCTGGACTACTAATATAGTAGGCCTAGATTAGATTAAATACTTCGACTATTATATAGCGCCCCGTATAAAGGGCAAATACCGGTTATTAATCCTCGACGGCCACGAAAGCTACCACTCGACCGAATTCGAGCGTTACTATTAGTAGAATAACATTATCACGCTCTATATACCTCTGTATTCCTCCTACCTTCTTTAGCTACTCGATGTCGGCTACTTTGGACTATTAAAGTAAGCGTATAGCCGCCAGATCGAAGACTTGATGCGTATGTATATCAACTACGTAAGCAAGCTCGAGTTCCTTTATGCCTTCCACGAGGCCTTCTTCGCCTCTATAACGGAGAAGAATATATAGGGTGGCTTTACGGGTATTGGCCTTATACTGTACGATTTAGAAAGGGTGCTTTCTAAGCTGGATGTAAAGCTTCGTATGCTAATACCCCCGACCTCACGGCCCGGCACTCTATAACCTTAGGTGTTCCAGACACTACAAAACCCCCGAGAAGCTAACTTACAGTTAACGCTTATCAAGACTCGCATTACCAACTATTAAAATAGCTCCCCGACTTTAATGTTAGCTGCAATAGACCAGCTTACTAAAGGTACAATAGCTATAATGCACCAGGTGGCTCTCCTTCGTGTAAAGAACGCTTTACTCCGTAAGGCTAACGAGGCCTTAAGCAAGCGCCGGAGAGCCAAAAGAATACGTGTGCAGCTTGGAGGATCACTTACTGTACAAGATGCACAGGATCTACTGGACCAGAAAGCCGTGGGTGGGGAGGCAGTGCAAGAAACGCAGCCGGATAGTAGTAATGTAGGGGGGGCTTGTACGAAGGTTCGGTGCTGTGGTGTGTGCGGTAAGCCTGGCCATAATGCCCGCACTTGCCAGGAGGTTGCAGAAGGGTCTGATTCAGCTGTTTCTGATGTAATTATAGTTGGTTGATAGTTTCGTTGTATTGCAATGGAGGATGGTATTCGAAGGGTGGTCAAAAGTGACCGGCCCACTTATATGACCGACTCACTTATAAAGTACGTTAGGTAAATGACGCTGTAGTGAATTTAATAGAGTAGTTAGGTATGCTGAGCCTAATACGTCTTGAAAAGTATAAGATAGAACGATAGTAGGTAACTTACTATTTAATAGATTGGCTATATTGGTCTAGTAAGATCTTTATACCGTTAATATCTGCCTGCAGTTATTTATAAGGCTAGCCTAGTTAGATGAAATAAGCGGGCGGGTAATATATTAGTAGGATATTATCTTTAATATTTCGTATCGGAGATTCGAGGTTAATGTATACCTTACTAATATATATCCTTCTTTTAATTTTAAATTAATAGTTTGTAAGTTGGTATAAGTATTTAAAATTTAATTTAATAGTATAGTTTAATATATATAATTAAAAGAAAAAAGAAATTAATAATAATTATTATGAAAATCCTAAATATAATAAACCTAATTTACTTTAAGGTATTACTCCTATTATTATTATTACTTTAAGAGGGTGAAGTAGTATCGGTGGTTAATAGGAGCTAAGCTTTAGGTATATTAGGTACTATAGTAGGTGAGGACCTTCGATATTTCTGTATTCGGGCTTTTAAACAGCGGCTGGGGATCTAGAGCGTGGTTATGATAATAGTGTATTCTGACTGCTGCCAAGTTGCTCCAGCACATACACCACTGCTAGGCCGTGTCGTCAATTAATGCATTTCGAAGTCTAGGAATAAAGAAGTTCTACGTAATAACTTTACCATTAGTACCCAAACTCCAAGAGTTATACTACCTTACCGATACTATTAAGGAGACGTCGGCTAAGGCCCAGCTGCTTCCCTACGTTATATTATTATACTAGTTTGCAAACTACTAAAGGTACTCTACGGTATCGCTCTATATACCGTCTACAACTTAACATATTTTATATTTTATACTTATCAATACGCCCTACATTAATATCATTTAAACCGCTCTTTACATTCCTTAAATAATGGACTAAGTAAATCGTTATAACCCTCCGTCGCGGCCGAACGCTCCTATTATCAGTATCGACACTGCCGTAGCCGCTAGAAAGCCCGGTAAAACTCTATTTTTAATTAATAAGTTTACTTTAAAGATTATAACTAATATTATCGTATTTATAGATACTAAATCGCCACTATAGTCGTTAGCTTAAGTAACCCCGATATAGCCGGATCCCGGAGAAAAAAGCCTCTTTAATATCGTAAATAATCCGTTTAGTTTATCGCCGGGATATTTATTAAAGTTTATAAAGCTAAAATCCGTCGTAGCCCTATAAGCGCTAGGAAATTTACTAGGACTTAAAAGAGGCCTTCGGACTGATACCCGAGTAGACCTTAATATCGACGAGACTAAAGTGTAGAAAGAGCTAAATGTCACAATCGTTGATGAAGAACCAACGCACAGGGCGCGGGACGCTCCTAGCCAATCATTACGGACCAATCAGAAGTGGAGCGACGGGATCACGGTGAGCCTGGTGAGCTATAGGAAGGAAAGGTGATCCAGATTACCTTTGGGAAATGTGATCTAGGTGATCTATTGGTATATATATACGGAGGAACTAGATAGTTCGTAGATAGTTCCGCAGTATGTAATTACAGCTTATATTCACGGTATCTTGTATTTACATTGAGATATCTTGTTATGTACTATTTAGCTACACCGAACTAATTGTTAGAAGTTGCTTTTAACCGAGTATCCCTTTCAGAGGTTCTGTATAGGGGTTCGTTACACGTTGTATACTTATTTTAACTCTGTTACGGATAAGTTAAAGGCTACTTTACTACTACTATGGCCGACTACGAGAACGTTTAGATGGGTGGCGTGCCCGCTACGCCGTTTACTACGGGATAAACCATTACGTCGGAGATTACTACTTTCGAGCAGCTTATCGTACGTATTAAAGAGCTCGAGGGTAAGACCCAGTAGGTAGAGGATTAGATCGTTGCGATTAACTCTACCTTTAAATAGGTGGTTAAGTTCCCGGCGCCGGAGCGTTATGGTGGAGGAAAAGGGGAGCTTGGAGGGTTTCTAATCCAGTTTAAAACCTATTTTCGTTATTACCTAAATATGTTTACTACCGAGGAGTCTAGGGTGTTGTTTGCGGCTACTAGGCTTAAGGAGAAAGTACTCGTATGGTTCGAATCTATTTTAAACGATTATTACAAGATTTAGGCCTCTGACTGTGAGGATATTACGGTCCAGTGTTTCCGGAGCTACTGGGGGTTCGAAGCTAGGCTTAAGGAGGTGTTTGGAGAGTACGATGAGGGTAGGCGTGCCTAGGAGAGGTTCGTAGGTTTGCGTTAGATGCGTTTAGTAGCCGACTACGCGACTATGTTTAAGATTGATAGCCTACGTAGCGAGATTAACGATGAAGGGTTGATGTAACTCTTTTATAATGGTTTTAAGGAAGAAGTAAAGGATAAGTTATATAAGGAGTCGAGGCCCGATACTATCGATAAGTATATCGCTATGGTTATACGTATCGACGATAGGTAGTTTTAGCGTCGTAGAGAGAAGAAGGGTACTCGGGGTTATTATAGGATTTACCGATCTAACGATAAAAGGAAGAGATAGTACCCGGGTACTAGTTACTCTGGAACTATATACGTAGGGCCTATGGAAGTCGATGCGGTTTAACGATAGAGACCTTAGGGTTAGGGCTAGGGTAAGGGTAACTTTAAGTACTTTAATTGTGGGAAGATAGGCCACTTTAAGAGAGACTGTCGGGTATTTAAATAGCTCCGTTGGAAGGAAAGAGAGACGGCTGTAGTTGCTAAGATAATACGGGTAGTGGAGATCTCCGGTGTAGAGTACTTTAACGAGGATTTTCGGGACTTAGCGGACGACTATACCGATAGCGATTATAAGTACGAGCTTTAGGAAGGAGAATTGATAGTCGACTCTGAGGGAGAAGACTGCGTTGTGGGATAAGAATTACCGATGAGAGGAGCTACGAGATAAGAGGAAAGCACTGCTCTAGGACCCTCTGAGGAAACCCTACGACGATTAAAGCGGTTTTTTACTACGAATATAATCCGCACTTTAGATTTGGATAATAGAGGAACTTTAAGTTAGGCTGAGGAACGAGTTTAAGGATTCGAGGAAAAGATGGAAGAACTCCGGAATTAACGGGAGATAATTGAATAACGCTATTACGACTTTGAGGATAAGGTGGTGTAAGCTATAAATAATTACTAGTTATTTATATAACTTTAGTAGGGTAATAAGCGATAGATCGTTTCCGAGATTAAGTTTAGGTAATATTGTAGAAGGCTATTATAGTTGGCTTATAGAGAGGGTAAGTTCGAATTTAAGGAATTAAATTAGGAAAAATACTGGGGAAATAAAGAGATCGCTAATATAGGGTTTTTATAAATACCCGGATAAGTATTTTATTATAAATAGTATAAACTATACGATGGAAATACGGTATAGTTATATCCTAAATACCTAGAGTATAGGAGGATACCTTAGTTCTAGTATATTATATATAGGTATATTAAGTATTATTAGAGTAAGGCTTTCTAAAGATACTAGCTAGTATAGTAATTAGGAGGAAACGGAGATCCTAAGCCCGTTACGAGAACTATAGTTAAGTAGGAACGATAATAGGAAAAGTTAAACGATTATTTCCTATAAAAATAAGAAGATCCAGTTAAATTAAAGAAGGAACTTTAGGTTATATAGTTTATATTTAGGTATGTAAAATACTGCTTTAAGTAGATAACTAGTTAAGGAAAAAACACCGCCAACGAGGAAGAATATGTATTAATATAGTATAAGAGTCTAGATTACGCGTTTTATTTACGAATAAAGGCTAAGAAATACTACGACGTTTAGGCCGAAGCCGAAGCTAGGGTTACGGTAAAGGGGCGGCGGATATGTAATCGAAGGAGGATTCGACAAGGTATAAGAGACGAAAAATAGGAAGAAGCCTAACGATAATGGTTAGTTAATTTCGAATTACTAGATAGTTTGATAAAGGGGGACGCTTTAGAGGTATAATAATAGTCGGGAAAAGGGCTATAGCCTTTCGCGGAGGCCGAAAACCTTTAAAGGACTATAAGTAAAATATTAGTAAGGTCGCTGCTGTATAAAGGAGGGGTATAAAAGATAAGAGATTACGAGTAATAGCGTGTTAAAAGGGTTTTTAAATATAAGTATTTATAAATAATAGAGTAAAAGCGGACTTAATTTTACTAAGATTTATATAATAAGCCCGAGTTCTATAGAGGAAGAAGGAGGAAAAGGTTATTATAAAAGGACCCTTTTTTATGTAGTTGGTAATTAAGGAGACGTTACTACTAGATATTATAGTATTAGGAAAAACGATAAAAGTGATTTTCGATATCGTAGATATAGGGCTAGAGAAGGATATAATCTTAGGGTAGTTATAGTATAAGGATTATAACCTAGATATCGATTAGAAGGACGGTAGCTACCTACGACCGAAGATATATCGGGAATATTCGACTAACGATAGGAAATTAGGAGTACGGCGGGAGTAGAGTATAGAATAAGTACCTTTTACAGTACTACCGTAAGAAATATAAGAAGTATTAATATACTTAATCGATAAAGGCGGTAAAATTAAAAAAATGAAGTTAATAGGAATAATTATGTTAGTAAAAATTACGGTAATAATAAAGGATAAATATACCTATTATAATAATATAAAAAAGGGCGATAAAAAGGAGGTACCGGTAGAGTATCAGGGGTATCCGGTATTTACAGCGAAATACTTTTAAGGTCTATTAAAGAAGGGACTATAGAATTATAAGATTAAATTTAAAAAAGGAGTAAAGTTTAAACTTTTTTAAGTTTACTATACTAACGATAAGTAGAGTAAGGAGTTACGGAAATACTTAAACGAAAATATTAAAAAAAGATATATCAGAATATCCACATCGCCGGCTGGATATCCTGTTTTTTTTGTACCGAAGAAGGATAGGAGTCCGCGATTATATATGGATTATCGATAGCTAAACCAGGAGATAGTAAAGAACGGTTACCTACTACTACTAATTTCTCGGCTAAGAAGTTAATTATTAAGGGTATAATAGTTTACTAAACTTAATATATTAGTTAGATACGTGTATATACGAATTAAAGAAGGAGACGAATAGAAAATAGCTTTTCGCACGCCTTACGGACATTTCGAGTACCTCGTTATATCGTTTAGGCTTATAATTATACCTACGACTTTCTAGGCCCTCGTTAATTATACGATTCACTAGTATTTCGATAAAATAATAGTTTATTACCTCGACGATATTCTTATCTACTTATATACTCTAGAGAAATATAAGTAATATATTAAAGAGATCTTAGACGTACTATATAAAACAGGACTATTAGTTAATAAAGATAAAAGCGAGTTCTATATATAGGAGACGGTTTACCTAGGGTATTTAATCTTACCGAGAGAGGTGCGGATAGAATTAGGGAAAATTACGGTAGTTAAAGACTAGCCGAAACTATAAGTAAAAACGGTAGAATAGTTAAAGATTAAGGTTCGAGAATTTCTAGGTTTTACGAACTTCTACCGAATATTTATACGGAACTACGGTACTATAATAAGGCCATTAAACGACCTAACTAAGAAGGACGCTGAGTTTAAGTAGGAAAAAGAGTAAAAGGAAGCTTTTTAAGTTATTAAAAGCGCTATTATAACGGATCTAGTACTTAAACTTCTTAACCTAAGCCGATTTTTTAAGGTCAAAATAAATACTTCCGACTATATTATCGGAGGGCAATTAAGATAGCGAAATAAAGATAGGAAATTATATCCGGTAGTATTTTTTTCGAAAAAGTTAAAGGGACTATGTAAAAATTACCCTATTTACAATAAAGAGCTATTTACTATTATTAAGGCCTTCGAAGAGTGGAGATTATACTTTAGCGGTATTAACTATAAGGTCTAGGTCTATACGGATTATAAGAACTTAAAGTATTTTACTATTATTAAAGTCCTTAACGTACGGTAAGGTAGGTAGTTAGAATTCTTATCCGAGTTTAATTTTCAGATCTATTATAAAAAGGGATCCGAAAATGCGAAAATAAACGTTCTAAGTAGAAGGGCGGACCACTACGAGGAGAAAGTAGCGGAGGAGTTACTACCTTTATTATAAGAAATAGTAGAAGGTACACTGAGGCATCTACTTTAGTAGTAGGCCGAGTATTACGTAGTATACCGAGAGGAATCCACTATCTATAAGTACTAAAGTAATATCGACGGTAATAATTAAGAACGATAGGCTAAGTTAGAACTATTAGAGATTTAAAAGGACGACCGTTACCGGCTCTAATATAATAATAGGGCCTACGTCGATCCGGAATAACGGAAAACGTTAATTTAAGAGATCTATAAGTCGAAGTTCGGAGGATATATAGGAGTAGTTAAAACGACGGAAAAGATTAAATAGCATTTTAATTAGTTAAAATTAAGAAAAAATATAGAAGAGATACTTTAGGAGTATAACCTTTATAGGAAAACGAGAGTAGAGAGGTATAAGCCGTATAGGTTTTTGGAGCTATTATTAATAGTAGAGTAATTATAAAGTTCGGTATCGATAGACTTTATTACTAAGCTATTAATATCTAAGGATCCAGCTACGGGCGTTAAGTACAATAGCATCTTAACGGTAGTCGATAGATTTACTAAGTGGGCATACTTCTTACTTTATAAGGAGACCTAGACAGCGGAATAGTTAGTAGATATAGTATTTCGAAACGTTACGGCAATATATATATAGCTAAGGGAGTTTATTACAGATCGCGATACTAAGTTCGTATCGAAGTTCTAGAAGGCTCTAATAAAGTAAGTAGGAGTGAAGAGTAAAGCGTTATTAGTATACTACTTATAAACGGACGGCTAAACGGAGAGGCTTAACTAGATTGTAGAATAATACCTTCGAAACTATATTAATTTCGAATAAAATAACTAAGTTAAACTTTTACTAGCGGCATAGCTCGCGTACAATATAGCACCTACGGAGACGACGAAAGTTATACTATTCTTCGCGAACTATAGGTTCGAAATAGATCTACGGTAAGGGCTAGAGGCAAAGGTACCTAGGGCGGTAGTAAAAGTAGAGAAACTATATATACTATACGCCAAACTTAAGGAAGAACTCGAGTTCGTCCGAGAATATATACGTAAATATTATAATATTAAACGGCTCGAAGGACCTCGCTTAAAGAGGGGGGATAAAGTGTTTTTATTAATACGAAATTTACGTACTAAAAGACCTAGTAAGAAGCTGGACTATAGGAGAGTGGGACTATTTAAGGTTAAAAAGAAGATCTTGGGGACGGTATATAAACTGGAGTTATCTAGTATAATACGTCTAAAATCATACACTTTCTATATTTTACTTTTGGAGCCCATACTATTAACGAGTAAAGTCGATACCTAGGAGATAGCGGAGGACGAAGAAGAAGAGTATAATGTGGAAGAGGTATTGGATTTACAGATTAATAAGGGTTAAGTAAAGTACTTGGTTAGTTAGTTAGATTACCCGGTTACGGATAATTCGTAGGAGTTATCGATAAATCTAAATTGCTCCGATAAATTAAAAGAATTCTACCGGCGATACTTAGACCGACCTAAATAAAAAGATCGTACCCTAGAGTTAGGAAGGGTTTTCCTGAACCTGGAGTACAGATAACCTCGACGGGAGTCGAACCTGCACTTCCGATATAGTGGTCGACGTGCTATGTACTATACTATAAGGTTAATAAGTACCTAGGGACCTAACTATAATTAACCCTATAAACCTTAATTACTTTGAGAGACTGGAGGACTTCCGCTGGAAAAGGTAGAAGCGACTTATACCTAGGCGACTAAGAAAGGGTCGAGCGGAGGGGCGTTACTTAATACGGCGTTCTAGTCAATAGTATCTAGGGCGCCGTAGGCCTGGGCATTAATAACGGCCTCCGATTTACGACGGTCAGCCTCCTCGAGCTCGTTTAGTAAAGCGAGCCCTCGGCGGACTATTTCACTACCCTGCGTTAATAAGTGCTGGCGTTAACGCCGGAGCCGGGATAGTATGGTAAGAGCCTCTTAGGCTTTACGCTGGCTGCGCTGGAGGCGCTCCTCTGCGAGTTCCTCCTTGCGAGCTAAGCGTTGGGACTCGGCTACAATACGGTCTACTAGACCAGGATTAGGTAAACGATAGGAGGAGAGGAACCCGTATATATATTTACGCGCTAAAACCGGAATACTAGAGCTATTATAAGTACGCCCGCGACGGACATATTCACTATAGCGAGAGGAATGTTCGGCTATTTTATACGATAAGCCTTTGGAGAAATAGAAAGAGTATGGTATAGTTTCGTATTTAAACTGAAGTATGGCGGTAGCTAGAGTTGTGCGCTGGAGGGATTTTGAGCTAGAAGCTTTGGAGATGCGGTTAGATATGGTGGAGACGTAAGGAGTAGTCTAAGGGAGTAAGGGAGACTTACAGAAGAAGAGAGAGGGAAGAATGGTTGAGGAAAATGAAGTAAATTAAGGTCGTCGGGACGTCGACTTGGAAGGAGGGGTATCGTGTTATAATCGTTGATGAAGAACTAACGTATAGGGCGCGGGACGCTCCTAGCCAATTATTACGGACCAATTAGAAGTAGAGCGACGGGATTACGGTGATCCCGGCAGGCTTACGGTGAGCCTGGTGAGCTATAGGAAGGAAAGGTGATCCAGATTAACTTTGGGAAATGTAATCCAGGTGATCCATTGGTATATATATACGGAGGAACTAGATAGCTCGTAGATAGTTCCGCAGTATGTAATCACAGCTTGTATTTACGGTATCTTGTGTTTACATTGAGACATCTTGTTGTGCACTGTTTAGCTGCACTGAACCAATTGTCAGAAGTTGCCTTTAACCGAGTATCCCTTTCAGAGGTTCTGTACAGGGGTTCGTCACATTAAACTACGGAAGAGCTGCTATAAATACCCGTAAACTAAAAATCAACTATACCGACCCTTCTTAACCGCTCTCCTTCCTTAATAAATACTCTGATTATTACTTCGACCGGCGCCGTATCTTTAGTGAAAACCGCTTTCTAAACCGCAAATCTAAATCCTTTCTTGTATTCGTATAGATCGCCCTCTAAAACTGCATTCTAATTTTCCTTAGTGTAATAACCGCTATCTCGTTCGCTCTCGGGCTCTACTAAACCTTTAACGGCCACTATAAAGAAGACTATAGCACGTAAGTCGAATAGATTAAAGGCATAGTAATTATTATCGTTATCCTTATAATTATTATTATCGGCGCGCTAAATAATTAATAAAAGAAGTAGTAATTTCGTAAACTAAATTAAAAGAAGGAGGATAAGTTTATAACAGTAGTATAGTTAGGGTGGGTAGCGAAGATTTCGGTATATAATATATTAATAAGCGATATTATAATACTTAAGTAAAGGAATATAATTCCTGTTAATAAAATATTAAGTAAAGGGTATAATATTAATTATAATAAATCGTCGTCGATAGGTAAGTCGGATCTTATTAAAAAAATACTTACCGAAATAATTTCGTAAACTTTTTTACAACCGGATACCGATATAAAAAAACTAGATCCGTTTTTACTATCCGGGGCTAAAATATTAAACGGCGTCGGAAGGTTTTTTATAACGACTATCGGGCTATATTTTAGCTTCGAACAGACTATATTAATGTTATATAACGACCCCGGTATAACGCCGTTATAAACGTAATTAAATATCCTTATAAGTAAACGCTACTGTACTTTCCTAAATATAATACTAATAAAAGTTAAACTATATCGCTAAATTAAATAATATAGTAAAAGTATTACTTTTTACAATACTCTTTATCGAATTTCTTACTAAACTTCTAAATAATATAGCTAACGGTTAAAAAAAAGGTTAAAACTTCTTTAGAATTCTTATTACTACTATTATAATTATAGTAATCACCGTACTTAAGGATCTACCGTTAACCGTAATACTTTCGTTCGTATTTACTATTAAAAGAATAACTAAGGAAAATAACCTTATATAGCATCTATAATTATACGAAATTATAAATAACGTAATCGTTATTTATTTAAATAAAATAAGGACCCTAACATAGAATATTATAATGGTTATTAAGGGTAATCTAAATACGGAGAAGACTACGTTTACTAATAAAAACTTCTTACCTTATACGGTAAGGAGACTCTTAAACCGCAATATAATACTTAGTATAAAAAACGCGGGGGGAAAAGCTGCTATTACTAGTAAATAATAACTTATAATATCCGAATTTATATCTACCTTTTATATAAAATTCCGTAATTTTATTAAAAAATCTATTAATATTAATATTATAACCTTCGAAGGCGAAAAAAACGGTTGTCACAGACCAACCATATAGCAGGGTCAGGCGGGGACTGCAGTTAACCATGCCAGCCAATCGGAGAAGAGGGGCACAGCAGTAAGGCTGCCAGGGTCGGAGGAGGCTCACTGCTTGGCAAAGGTGAGCCGGATCACCACGATCACCAGGTGATCGAGGTGAGCGCCAGAAGGATCACCACGGGTCGCTAGTAAGCGAGGGTAATCCAGGTATGGAGGTATTTAGGGATTTAAGGTCTATATATGTCACAATCGTTGATGAAGGACCAACGCACGGAGCGCGGGGCGCTCCCAGCCAATCATTACGGACCAATCAGGAGTGGAGCGAAAGGATCACGGTGATCCCGGTGAGCAGAGCGACAAGCTTACGGTGAGTATAGTGAGCTATAGGAAGGAAAGGTGATCCAGATCACCTTTAGGAAACGTGATCCGGGTAATCCACAGATCTATATATACGGAGGAACTAGATAGCTTATAGATAGTTCCGCAGTATATAATCACAGCTTATATTCACGGTATCTTATATTTACATTAAGACATCTTATTATACACTGTTTAACTACATCGAACTAATTATCAGAAGTTACCTTCAACCGAGTATCCCTTTTAGAGGTTCTATATAGGGGTTCGTTATATATTATATACTTACTTCAACTTTATTATCGGATAAGTTAAAGGCGCTAAATTAAACGCTATAACCGGAAATACCAACACTCAACCTACTATAGACCAACTCCTTATTCGCATTTAAAAGTTCGAGGATAAATCGCACCTCTCCTACAACGCCCTCGCGTAGGAAAACAATATACTCCATAGGGAGATCGGTACTTTACGTAAGGAAGGAGATCGCGCTAAGCTCGAGGCTCCCGACCAATACGGAGGAGCTAAAGGAGAATTAAGAGGATTTTTAATTCAGTTTAAGGTATATTTTCGGTATTACCCTTCCCGTTTCCCGGACGAAAAGTCTAAGGTGGTATACGCCGCGTCCAGGCTTAAGGATAAGGCCCTTACCTAGTTCGAACTAATCTTAGGAGACTATTTCGATAATAAGTACGACGAAAGGAAGGATATTACTAAAAAGTACTTTAAAATGTATAAAAGATTTAAAGAGAAGATTAAAGAGGTGTTCGGAGAGTACGATAAAGGTAGGTATACCTAAGAGCGATTAACTAACTTTAAGTAGACTAAATCTACTACCGACTATACTATAATATTTAGGACGGACGTACTCTATAGCGAGATTAACGACGAAAGGTTAATATAGTTATTTTACAATAGGCTTAAGGAAGAAGTTAAAAATAAGTTATATCGATAAAAGCGACCGGAGATTATCGACGAATATATCGTAATAACGGTCCGTATCGACGATCGACAATATTAGCGCCGTAAGGAGCGTAAGGGCATACGCGTACAAGGACCCTACCGTCCTAACGACAAAAGGAAGAAAAGGCCTTATAGGATTCACGTCTTAGGGACTACCTACACAGGGCCTATAGAAGTAGACGTAGTTCAAAAACGGTTTAAAAGAAAGAACGACGTTAAATACTTTAACTATAGGAAAATAAGCCACTTTAAAAAAGACTACCGGTTACCTAAATAACTTAATTAGAAAAAAAAAGAAACGGCGGTAGTAATTAAAACTATACGGGTTATCGAGATTTCTAATACCGAATATGCCTATAAGGATTTTTAAGACTTAGCGGACGACTATATTAATAGCGATTATAGGTATTAAACCTAGGAAGAAAAGTTAACGGTCGATTTTAAAGGAGAAGACTGTATTATAGGATAAAAACTGCCGATTAAAGGGGCTATAAGACTAGAAGAAAGTACTATTCTAAGGCCCTCTAAGGAAATTATACGGCGATTAAGGTAGGTTTTTACCTTAGCTAACGCCTTAGTCTAGGATATAGAAGGGACTATAAGGTAAATAGAGGAGCGAGTTTAAAGACTCGAGGAAATAATAATAGAATTTTAAGAATAGCGAGAAACTATTAAACAGTAATACCGCGACCTCGAGGATAAGGTAGCGTAAGCTATTAGTAATAATCAGCCAACTATATAGCTATAATAAGAAAATAAATACTGGATTATCCCCGAGAAGGAGTTTAATAACGAATTTATAATATTCCTTACGGGCGAAAAGACCTAGAATAAGTATTAAATATTACAACCGACGGTTAATACCGGGTTTATAATAATATTAAAGGAATACCCAGACTTCGGGTAGTATATCCGTTATAAAGGAGATACTCCGTAAGTCCACCTATAATACCCGGAACATAGGAGGGTGCTATAGTTCCAATGTATCGCCTATACATATAAAGAACACTACTAATTAAAGACTTTTAACCGGCATTAGCCGGTCAAGGAGTTCACCTTAATAAGAGAGCCAATACTAATACGGAATATACTCGCGAGATAGGGAGTACCGGAAGAAAAGTTAAACGATTATTTCCTATAGAAACTAAAAGACCTAGTTAAACTAAATAAACTCTAAGTTATATAGGTCACACCTAGGTATATAAAGTACTACTTCGATTGGATAATAAATTAAGAAGAAGGGGAGGAATTCGGCTTAATATAGTGTAAGAGTACGGATTGCGCTCTTCACCTACAGACGAAGGCCCGGAAATACCACGAAGCCGGCCCTAAAATACATAAAATATATAGCAAGAAAAGGGCCTAAAGTAATGCCAGGAATAAGAAGTGGAAGGAAGCCTAACGACGATGGTTAACCGATTTCGAGCTACTGGATAATTTGATCGAAGAGGATACTCTAGAGGTATAATAATAATCGGGAAAAGGGTTACGGCCTTTCGTAAAGGCCGAAAACCTCTAAAGGACTATAAGCGATACGTTAGCGAGGTCGCTGCGGTATAAAGGAGGGGCATAAAAGATAAAAGGTTGCGAATAATTATATATTAAAAGGGTTTTTAAACGTAGATACTCGTAAATAATGGAGTAAAAGCGGACTTAATTTTACCTAAATTTATATAATAAGCCCGAATTCTATAAAGGAAGAAGAAAGAAAAGGTTATTATAAAAGGACCCTTCCCTATATAATTAGTAACTAAAGAAACGGTACTATTAAACATTACTATATTAGGAAAGATAATAAAGGTGATTTTCGATATCGTAGATATAGGGCCGGAGAAGGATATAATCCTAGGGTAACTATAGCACGAGGATTATAACTTAGACATCGATTAGAAGGATAGTGGCTACCTACGACCGAGGGAATATCGGGAGTATCTAACCAACGATAGGAGATTAGGGGCACGGCAGGAGCAAAGTATAGGATAAGCACCCTCTACGGTACCACCGCAAAAGATACGAGAAGTATTAATATACTCAATCGATATAAGCGGTAAAATCGAAGAAATAAGGTTAGTAAGAATAGTTATGTTAATAGAAATTACGGTAGTAATAAAGGATAAATATACCTATTATAATAATTTAAAAAAGGGCGATAAGAAGGAGGTACCGGTAAAATACTAAAGATATCCGGTATTTACAGTAAAATACTTTTAAAGTCTACTAGAGAAAGGACTATAGGACTATAAGATTAAGCTTAAAAAAGGAGCTAAACTTAAGCTCTTCCAAATCTACTACACCAACGGTAAATAAAGTAAAGAATTACAGAAATATTTAGACGAAAATATTAAAAGAGGATATATCAGAGTATCTATATCGCCGGCTAAATATCTTATTTTCTTTATACCGAAGAAAGATAGAAGTCTATAATTATATATAGATTATCGATAGTTAAATTAAAAAACAGTAAAGAATAATTACTTATTACTATTGATTTCTCAATTAAAAAGTTAACTATTAAGGGTATAATAGTTTATTAAACTTAATATGTTAATTAGGTACGCGTATATATAAATTAAGGAGGAAAATAAATAGAAGATAGCTTTTCGTATGCTTTATAAGTATTTCGAGTATCTTATTATACTATTTAGGCTTATAAATACACCTACGATTTTCTAAGCCTTCGTTAATCACATAATTTATTAATATCTCGATAAAATAGTAATTTACTACCTCGACGATATTCTTATCTACTTATATACTCTAAAGAAATATAAATAATATATTAAAGAGATCTTAAATATATTATATAAAACAGGACTATTAGTTAATAAGGATAAAAGCGAGTTTTATATATAAAAAATGGTCTACCTAAGGTATTTAATTTTACCGGGAGAAGTGCGGATAAAGTTAAAGAAAATTACGGTAGTTAAGGACTAACTAAGACTATAAATAAAAACGGTAGAACAGTTAAAAACCAAAGTTTAAAAATTTCTAAGTTTTATAAACTTCTATCGAATATTTATACGAAACTACGGCGCTATAATAAAACCATTAAACGACTTAACTAAGAAGGATACCGAATTTAAATAGGAAAAGAAGTAAAAAGAAGCTTTTTAAATTATCAAAAGCGCCATTACAGCGGATCCAATACTTAAACTTCCCGACCTAAACCGACCTTTCGAAGTCGAAATAGATACTTCCGACTATATTATCGGAGGGCAATTAAAACAGCGAGATAAAGATAAGAAATTACACCCAATAATATTCTTTTCGAAAAAGCTAAAGAAACTACGCAAGAATTACCCTATCTACAATAAGGAGCTACTTACTATTATTAAAGCCTTCGAGGAGTGGAGACTATACTTCAGCGGTACTAACTACGAGGTCCAGGTCTATACGGATTACAAAAACCTAAAGTACTTTACTATTATTAAAGTTCTTAATGTTAAGTAAGGTAGGTAATTAGAATTTTTATCCGAGTTTAATTTTCAAATCTATTATAAAAAAGGATCTAAGAACGTAAAAGCAGACGCTTTAAGTAGAAAGGCGGACTACTATAAAAAGAAAATAAAAGAGGAATTACTATCCTTATTATAGAAAATAATAGAAAGTACACTTAAATATCCGCTTTAATAATAAACTAAATATTACATAGTATATCGAGAAAAATCTACTACCCATAAATACCAAAGTAACGTCGATAACGACGATTAAAAATAATAGGCCAAATTAGAATTATTAGGGATTTAGAAGGACGACCGTTACCGACTTTAATATAATAATAAAACCTACGTCGACCTAGAATAACGGAAGATACTAATTTAAAAAATCCACAAATCGAAACTCGGGGGATATATAGAAGTAGCTAAAACGATAGAAAAAATTAAACAGTATTTTAATTAACTAGGAATAAAGAAAGATATAGAAGAAATATTACGGAAATATAATTTTTATAAGAAAACGAAAGTAGAGAGATATAAACTATACGGATTCTTAGAGCTACTACTAATAGTAAAGTAACCGTAAAGTTTAATATCGATAAACTTTATTATTAAATTACTAGAATCTAAGGACATAACTATAAATATTAAATATAATAATATCTTAACGATAATCGATAAACTTACTAAATAAGTATATTTTTTACCTTATAAGGAGACTTAGACGGCGGAATAATTAGCGGATATAATATTTCGGAATATTACAGTAATATATATATAACTAAGGGAATTTATCACGGATCGTAATACTAAATTCGTATTAAAGTTTTAAAAGGCTTTAATAAAGTAAATAAAAGTAAAAAACAAAGCGTTATTAACATATTACCTACAGACGGACGGCCAAATAGAAAAGCTTAACCAAATCGTCGAACAATACTTTTAAAACTATATTAATTTTAAATAAAATAACTAAGTTAAACTCTTACTAGCGGTACAGCTTACGTATAATACGGTACCTACGGAGATAACTAAAATTACATTATTCTTTATAAACTACGGTTTTAAGGCAGATCTACAGTAAAGACCAGAGGTAAAGGTACTTAGGGCGGTAATAAAAGTAAGAAAGCTACATATATTACACGCCAAACTTAAGGAAAAGCTTAAGTTCGTTCGGGAACATATACATAAATACTACAATACTAAACGGCTTAAGGGACCTCGTTTAAAGAGGGAAGATAAAGTATTTTTATTAATACGTAACCTACGTACGAAGAGGCCTAATAAGAAACTGGACTATAGGCGAGTAAGACTATTCAAGGTTAAAAGGAAAATATCGGAGACGGTATATAAGCTAGAGCTACCTAGCACAATACATCTACGGTCATACACTTTTCACATCTCACTTCTAGAACCTACACCACCGGCGAGTAAAACCAATACCCAGGAGGTAACGGAGGACGAAGAAGAAAAGTATAATATAAAAGAAATACTAGATTTACAGTTTAACGAAGGTCAATTAAAATATTTAGTTAATTAATTAGATTACCTAGCTATAGATAACTTATAAGAACTAGCGGTAAATCTAAATTACCTAAATAAGCTAAAAGAATTCCATCGGCAATACCTAAACCGACCTAAACTAAACTAAACGACAAAAAGAAAAGGTACCTAGATTACAGGTAATACCTATAAATCTGGACACCGAAAACCTCGACGGGAATCGAACCCGCGCCTCCGATATAATAATCGACGTACTATATACTATACTATAAGGTTAATAAATACCTAGAAGCTTAACTACAATTAAATACTACGAACCTCAACTACCCTAAGAAACTAAAGGACTTCTATCGGAAAGGTCAAAGGCGGGCTATATTTAGGTAAATAGGAAAGGGTTAATCGGAAAGGCGTCGCCTAATACAGTATTCTAATTAATAATATCCAAAGCGCCGTAGACCTAGGCATTAATAACGGCCTCCGATTTACGACGGTCGGCCTCCTTAAGCTCGTCTAACGAAGCGAGCCCTCGGCGGACCATTTTACTACCCCGCATTAATAGGTATTAGCGTTAACGCCGGAGTCGAAATAATATAGCGAGAGCCTTTTAGGCTTTACGCTAACTACGTTAGAAGCGCTCTTCAACAAGCTCCTCCTCGCGGGCCAAACGCCGAGACTCGGCTACGATACGATCCACTAAACTAAGGATTAAATAAGAACGATAGGAGGAGAAGAACCCGTATATACATTTACGCGCTAGAACCGGAACACCAGTGCCGTCGTAAACACGCCTACAACGAATACATTCACTACAACGAGAAAAACGTTCAGCTATTTTACACAATAAGCCCTTAGAAAAGTAAAAAGAATACGGTATCGTTTTATATCCAAACTAAAGTATAGCGGCAGTTAAAGACGTGCGCTAAGAGGATTTCGAGTTAGAGGTTTTAGAAATACGATTAGATATAGTGGAAATAATCTAAGGAAGTAAAGGAGACTTATAGAAGAAAGGAGGGGGAAGAATAATTAAGGAAGATAAAGTAAACTAAGGTCGTCGGGGCGTCGACCTAGAAGGAGGGGCATCGTGTTACAATCGTTAATAAAGGACCAACGCATAGAGCGCGGGGCGCTCCCAGCCAATCATTACGGACCAATCAGGAGTAAAGCGAAAGGATTACGATAATCCCGGTAAGCAGAGCGATAAGCTTACGGTAAGTATAGTAAGCTATAGGAAGGAAAGGTGATCCAGATTACCTTTGGGAAACGTGATCCGGATAATCCACAGATCTATATATACGGAGGAACTAAATAGCTTATAAATAGTTCCGTAGTATATAATCACAGCTTGTATTCACAGTATCTTATGTTTACATTGAGACATCTTATTATGCACTGTTTAGCTGCACCGAACCAATTGTCAGAAGTTACCTTCAACCGAGTATCCCTTTCAGAGGTTCTGTACAGGGGTTCGTCACAATATATACGGAGGAACTAAATAGCTTATAAATAGTTCCGCAGTATATAATTACAGCTTATATTCACGGTATCTTATATTTATATTGAGATATCTTATTATATATTATTTAGCTATACCGAACTAATTATTAGAAGTAGCTTTTAACCGAATATCCCTTTTAGAGGTTCTATATAGAAGTTCGTTATACGTTATTGTTTGCTGCGTTGCCCTATAGGCCTGTAATACAGTGCCTACAGGGGAGCTACAGTGAACTATGCGCTGTAGCAGTGCGTAGCGGAAGCGG